>JAKLND010000004.1:306285-378318 GCA_022813125.1 Septoriella neoarundinis
CTACATCAGACAAACACACAATGCAATCTTCTGCAAAGCTCAATCGTAAGCAAGTAGTTTCTCCGTGAAAAGGAAACCGCATCCATGCTTACTGGCCTCGAAAGCCTGTTGGATTCTGAACAGGTTCGCGTGTTATTGTGCGGATGTGAAGTTGATGAAGACGAAGATGGTCTGCTAGTATCGATCGTTCGATTTCCTCATGCCGGTGCGTTCACCGGATGGGCGCTGACGGTCAAATGGCTTCTTCAATAAGTCATAGGGTGCGGGATGAGAGTCGCGTGCCTGGTGCCTTTGTGAACCGCCTCGCACCGGAGTAGGGCCGCGTGGGCTCTCACTGTCACGGCCGCTATGCCCAGTGACAGTGGTGTCGCTAGCACTTCTGTCTGAAGCTTCAGAGCTGAAACTGTACAGACTGGTGATTGGCGCAGACGCTTGCAATTCTGGCAATCGGGTGGATGAGAACAACGAAGAGGATGATCGAGCTTCATCGAAGGAAGAATTCGCAGTAGAGAGTGGAGCGCATGATCCCGTGTATCGCAAGGTTGGAGACTGGGGCGGTGGGAGTGTCGAAGTTGGCCCAGAGCTTTGGAAGGCCTCGCCAAGGCTTGTAATAGTAGCTGGAGAAGAGTCTGGGCTATATGCGCCAGGAGGATGGAACTGATAACCGAGCACAGGATCGCTCACGGAAGCTGTCGTGATCGGGAACGCGACAGATTGATTCGAAGCGGCGATTGTATATCCGAGCCCTTGTGCGTTGTTGAAATGATGGCGCGAAATATCTGTGTCCAGAGACCATGGCATTGCGTTACGACTGTGGACGCCGTTGATGTGTGGCCTGAAGCTTGCTGTTGCTGGTTCCAGTGGCCTTGAATCAGAGAGCGGCTGGGACGTGTAGGGGTGCTGTGGGTACTGAATGGTGTAAGGGACTGAAAGCTGGCGTTGTGGTAATGGCAAGCGGCGCTCTAGAGGTGTATGAGTGGGCAGAGACGAGTGCAATGAGGTCATGTTCAGCGCAGAGATAGCTTCTGCACTCACAACAGGCAAACGTGCATGGTGGGTCATTGGAACCTGGAGTGTGCCGAAAGAGTAAGTACTAGTTTCGCATGAAGGCGAAGACACCTGTGGAGAGTACGTTGCGCTGGCACCGTAGTTGCGAAAGCTTTCTGTCGAAGCATATGAGCTGAGCGAATCTTGGCGTGGCCCAGTGCTCGATGCGTAAGTATACGACTCGATTGGCGAGTTGTCGTACTGTGTACCATACTCAGATGGCCACGATGAGCGCGTTTGTAGGATAGGCAATGATAGACGGTGCTGTGATGAGTATGTGGTTATTCCATCACCCATCGCAGGAGGCGACATTTCTCTGCTGTATTGTCTTGTGCCAACATGGCTTATTCCCGTCGGTATGAATTCTAAATGTTTTGAATTCATCTATGATTACCGTCAGATACGGACAGAAGATCTCGTCAAGAAGTCTCTTACTCTGCAGAAATTGCACTCCTCGACCCTCACTCCCGAGCTCCTGCAAGCCTGGCAGCCAGTTCCGTCGCCAGGATCGCCGGAGCACTTGATCTTCCTTTTGCGGCATCGCGCACACTGCAGCCGATGTATCAGCTTGGCAGAGCCTCTTTGCCACAGGATTGATCACACTTACCGCGACTGCAATCCGTCTTCTCACTTGGCCGCCTGCCGTCAAGGGCTCGTCGGGCTCCTGAATTGCGGTGTGACTGGGAACTCGACTTAAGTACGGTTGGCGAAGGCCATGGCGACTGTGATGCTCGTAGTTGCTGTATGGATGAGTTCGTTCAAAAAAGTCTTTCCTCGCTTCGTTTCTCTGGCTTGTGCGATGAAATGCGTCGAAGTCGCCGTTACCATGATATGACTGCGCCGTCCTCATGGTGACATGTTAAGAAGACATTGGCACATGGTATAAGCAGATCAAAAGAAGCCGGCATGGACGGTGCAAGTAGCTCGGGGGAAGTAGGATGAGGAGACAAGCATACGCGCTTCTGAGGCGAGTGTGTGTCACAGGAATGGTGTCTTGCGTGCAGCGCCAACCTACAGTCCATCAGGCTGGCCAGGCATGTCCAGATGGGTGCGTAGACGCTCATGGCGGATGCGAGCAAACAAGCGCTCGACCGATAGTCGACGTTCTTCGTGTTTGTCGTAACACAGGTAGTGTAGGTGTGAGACATGGTTCTATCGAAGCAGGCGACAAACAGAGACGATTGGGTGACGATCGCAACGGGTCCGCCGGTGAGATGATGAGGACCAAAGAGAACACGTTCGAGCGCCTGCCTTGTCCTGCAACATGCAGCAGCTGTTAGCTAGCCCGCATGCAGCTTTCCGCGAGCCGACATTAACAGGACGGGGCACGATCACTGCCCCCGTCTTGTCACACTGAAGTGAGATCATGCTTCGGTGTCAGGCCTGACCGCGCTTGTCCTGCCTTACTGGAGTCACGGAGTTTGCCGTGGCAGGCGGTGAGATACGCATGCAAAGACGCTGACGGACTTCGCTAGCTGGCGATGTCTTTCCATGGCCTCTTCGGTGAGCGAGCAAACCTTTTCTAGACTTGTTCCTAACCTCTTAGCCTGTCCGGAATTGAAATACTCATCGTGGCCAAGATCGTGACTGTAAGCGGCTTCAGGCGTGCGCCGTTGGGAGTCAAGAGTTGGCCTTTCGCTGCCGAGAGCCGCCAGATACCTCCACTAGGGCCAGCTGAAGCCTGCATGCGCAACACTTTTGCTGTTTCGTGACATGTACCTACCCGTCCCGTGCGGTTGTTACCTCTCTGAGAAGCAGGTTGCACTGATATGACGGTCCGCAATATTACGACGCCACATCGATTTCCCAACACATTAAAAAGCACAGTCTACGATCTCGAAATGATCGAGAGTGCAGACTGAGGCCCAAGACGGCTGAAAATTTCCTGCATTGTTGGAAATGGCCATGGCGCAAGGTGAATGCTACCGCCAACGTCATTCGCGGAATTGTACAGCCGTACAGACTTATTCGAGAAGTCTTGCGCAATACGGAAGGGTATCTACATTGCCTGTAGTACCAGATTCGTCAAGTCTCTGTTGTTCGGCTGCGGCCGAACGACGGTGGACTGCCGAGGAGGTAAGTAGCCGTGGCTTGCACACAGGATTACTGAATCCATGCCCTGAGTCAGATGTGCTTCAGGCGAGTACATGTCGAACGAAGGGCTCGACATCGTTGAGGATGCTATTTAGCCAGCATGGAGTGCAATTAGCGTATGCTTATACATGTCGGTCGGTTCAGGAGAAGGTGCATTGTGGCTCAACGGATACATGGGCTGCGGCCGCAGGTTATCACCGTGGCGATGGTTGTGAACAGGGAGACGCATGTACATATGTGACAGGTCGTTCTCGAGCGCCTATCGATCGCGCTGACTAGACGTAAGTGGCCGTCTCGCCAATTCGGGGAGCCCAGGCCCAACGGCTCACACGGTGGTCGATATTCTCTCGCACGGCAGGCGGAAGAGGAGAGATCGTTGCCGGATGGTGGGTCAGGACAATGAGGTAGGAGTCGCACCAGCCACTGCAGGAAGACAGATAGATGTCTACAGAGAAGGCAGGGAGACGCAGGGAATCGTATGCGGTGGCGCGCGCAGCGGCAATGGAGGAAGATGGCGACAGGTCTCGCGGCATGAGCCCTGGCAGCGAGCGCATATGCAATGCGAAGGCGCGCCGTGGCAGGCCTGAGGTTCCAACAAGGCCTCTGTCAGATTGACGTTGCACACGCGCCTGGATGCCTGACCGAGCAGGGCCTGAGCGCGCCTGGTGCCAGCAAGCACGGCCAGCAAGTGAAGGCGGTCATCAAGTCCGTCGTCGTCCTTCACATGCCTGAACGTCCGCTGAACGCGGGCTTTCGTGTTTTGGTCCGAGCTTCACGTCGCCCGCGAAGTTCGAGAAACACCAGCCTACCGCGCATGCCTTCTGCGCCGTCAGCGCCCGAGTGCATGCCCAATCTGCTACAACGAGGATATCCGAGCATCCTCGCTGCTCGGCAAGTCGTCTGCCATGTTCAAAGTCCCTGACTCAGACGATCTGCCCAGCACACCTCCTCGCGACCAACTGCTCTTCAGCAACCATCCCAAAAGTACGACGCCTTCTCATGAACCACCTACATACCTCACAAACGTGTCGACCACGCCTCTCGGCCCTCCGCCGCGCTCCGTTTATGGAAGCTCGTTCAACGGCGCCAATGACACCTTCTTGCGCAGCAAGGGAACACCTTTGAAAGGCTTCGCCCTCCCGCAGAGCAGCCCTCCACAAGAAGAGGATGAGGATGCGGAAGGCGAAGAGGATGACATGATAGCACCCAGCTATGCGCCTCGAGTAGCATTGAGCTCGATGTTGAACAGCCCGCGCGGGTTTAAGAGGAGTCGGAGCGGCAAGGTGCAGCCACGGCACGAGAGCGACATACCCATGATTGCGCAGAGCTTAGCAAAACAATCTGGCCCGGCGCCTTTGGACGAGCCTGATGATTTCATTCTCCGCAGCGAGGATATTGTGGCCGCCTTGGATGGCAAAGCGCGAAACCAGCCAATCGCCGAGCTGGACAGCGCACTTTCCAGTTCATCTGCCCAGTTAACATCTCTTTGGAGCCAGTTTGCACCTCCCTCGACCGACGAAGGCTCCATGGGACCAGCTGGGGAAGATCTTGTTGCCCAGGCTTCTTATGTGGCTTCTTTCCTGCTGCAGGTCCATCACCCCCATTCTGCTAAACCTGTGCAGCCCGCACCAAGCACCCGATTCCCACGCACTGCACTTGGCCAACGCGCGCCCACTTCAGCGATACCTTTCCCCAAAGCCCTCCTCGATTGGTTGAACGCCCATCACAATCCTTACCCGGACGACTATGACTCCATTCTCATGACACAACCGGCTCCCTCTAGCAGCGAAAGTTTCTGGGATATCGCCTTTTCCTTAGCGTTGCGCGGGAAATTCGCCCGGCTAATCAGACTTTTGAAAGATGCGCGTTTTGAACATGCTGTCACTGCGCTCGACGATGGCGCGGCCCGGCCTGGATATCAAGGCAGGCAGTTGGAAAGCACCGAAGCTCTGATCGCGCATTGCATTGGGGTGCTAGAGTTATGTCCTGCACTTAAACATGAGAATTGGGACGTGAAAGGGAACGATTGGGCGATCTTCAGGCAGAGTGTTCGCCGGGCGATCAATGAGCTGGAAGAATTCGCCGGAGATGACGATGACGACGAAGATCAAGATATACCCAGCAACGCCTTTGCGCAGTCTGCCAAGAGTGAGCGCCAACGATCGCTCAACTTCAGCACGGCAAGCAGGCGGGCAGAAAGCAAGATTCCATGGACCATCTACGAGAGCTTGCGGTCACTCTATGGGCAGATGCTTGGTTCTACTGACGAAATTGTCCTCGTATCTCAGGATTGGCTGGAGGCGTGCGTGTATTTGACGGTTTGGTGGGATGGCGAAGATGAGATGGAGCCTTCCGCGAGCGTCTCCCGCAGTGGCTTGCGTAGAAGCACAGCGACTAAACAGCGCACAAGAGAAGTCGATGTAGCCCCTCTCGCTGCCTATCGCAACAAACTTTATGACGCGTACGTACGGGTCACAAGCAACCCTGAAGACTCGGTATTTCAAGTGGACACAATGGATCCCACGCTGGTGGCTCTCGCATGTGTAATGGAAGACAACGTCGAAGGCGCCGTCGCACTCCTGCGGACGTGGAGCTTACCCGTGGCGGCTTCTGTGGTGGAAATTGGCGCTCTTGGTGCGTGGCTACCTCAAGGACGACCGAGGAGTAGGGGCCTTGTCGAGCAAGGATTCAGCAGCGAAGATCTGATGGTGTTGAGCCACGGCCCTTCGTCCCAGAAGCCTGTCAGCGACATCGAGAGAGATGGTATATTGCTTCAGTACGCGGATGCTTTATCTGGAAGAGAAGCGTTCCAGGGCGCTAGTGGAGCCGCCAAAGAAGGATGGGAGCTTGCAGTCTCGGTCCTTGGGCGCTTGGATGATGGTGTTGCTGCACAACGCAAGATCAGTGAAATGCTAGAAGCCATCGAGCTTAAGGATGATGTGCGTGTTGATAAGGTTCTCGTCCTTTGCAGCGACCTTGGTCTCTCGGAGCAAGCACGCGCCATTTCGGAGGTAAGTGGTCAGTTAACCAAACTTCCAAAGGCATAGTGACTAACGATCGTGCAGCGATACGCGGACAGTCTGACCGACTCACCTCAAGCTTATGGCACAGCATTGATCTTTTACGCTCGAGCCCACATCGCTTCGAAGCTCAAAGGCACACTCGCCTTATTGACCTCACTGTCACTTGTTCAATCTGCTGCTGTGCCTTCGACCTCGCAAATGGACCCACAGCTCGCGTCGCTCCTGACCAAGGATCGACCGGGTTTCGTGCGTCTTGCGCGATCGGACCCTAAAGCTGCGACTCTGCTATCCTCCAACTTCAGCGGGTATGCAACCCTTCGCAAATTCTACGACTTGCGTGACCAGGATGTACACCAATCGGGTTCGAGCAACACACAGCACTTACGACCGCTCGAGCGGAAGCGTGAGGCGGCTAAGGCGCTTATGGCGGTCATCGAGAGTGCAGCGGATTGCATTCGAGGTGGACTCTTCGACCCTGAAGTGGAGTCTGCTATCCCCGCCGATGCCCTCTTGGTGCTACTAGGAGAAACACTTCCCTTGCTTAGCACGGAACAGCGCGTGTTCTCCAAGAGTGACGTGTACACGCTTCTGCGAATTGTTGAAGATTTCTCCACGGCGCCGGCGCGCATACGTGACAGGGCAGAGGATCTCTTCCGAGCAAGCGGTAGTTCATACCGCGGTGGTGGTGGCGGCGGCGGCGACATTAATTCACTCAAGAAGTCCAAGAGCGACTGCAGCACTGGCTCTGGGTCTAGCTATGACATGCTAGCTTCGTCTGTCATGGCGCTTTCGCAGGAGCACGGCAAAGCGCGGATTGCTCGGGGATGGGACTGGAGGAAAGGTCTCGATGGGGCTGGTGGTGCAAGTGTGGGTTCGAAAGAGGTACTGGCAGTGCTCCGTCTTGCGCTGTCTCAAGAAGTGGCCAGGGGTATGACCGGAAGATACTGACGTGGGCCGGTACGATGATGACTGGGCGCCAAAAAGGCTGTCATTGCGTGTATTCTAATCGACGAGTGGAGCTTTTGAATTCACCTCGTGCCGCAATTTGTTGAGAAATAACCTCGAGGCGGTGCTTAGTTCGCGTGGGAGGGTGGTCAGCAGACAATGCATGTATATAATATGCCGGACCAAAAACACGCCGTCTCTCACACGATCACATTAACTTGCCGATCGTTCTCGACGAGGGCAAGCGAGAGGGCGGCAGATATCCGCATATCGACAGGTCAAGCTGCAACCTGCGGCTCAGTGGATGTTTGGTAGATCTTCGTCCTTGTGGACTTATACTAGCGCTCGACCTGACGTGCGTTGCAGGTCGACATGCCCCTTGATGGCGTCACGGCGGCCTTGCCAGGGAGGCCCGCGCCGTGGGGACACCATGCGCTCCACTCCAATGCTTAGACTTTCAGTCGGGCCAAGTTCGTGTGGACTGACAATATTGAGCGGCTGTCGACGTATCTCATTCACCCTGTATCAGAAACTCCGGACTTATCGCCGGCGCGGCTAGTCTTGTCAAGTTCGAACAAGGAACGCTCTCCCACTCGTGAATGATGAGCAGTCGAGTTCAACAGGGCCAGACGCCCCCCAAGACCGTCATGCAGACCTCCTTACTGTCCGCAGAACTGCATAATTGGGCAGCAGCGCAAGCTTGATGCATTTCTCACGGTTCGGGTCTCTCTCGTCACCTTTCCCCTCTCACCCGCCTCGTGGCAGAGATATCGATGTAATCATCCGGCACGCCCTCGATGCGCAACAGTAGTGGCGAAACGTTGATGAGTTATGCGTCTCACTGCCAGGTTCGAGTGGCATCCGCGCCACGACTGCAGACTCTTTTGCCAGGTCTGTCTGCATCACTAGGGCTGGATGGCCCACACCTTGCCGCATGAGGCGAATGCGGCGGCGCGACATGCTCAACCTCGCAGAAAGCCACATTGACACCTCGCTACCAGCGAAATCTCTCTCTTTGACAGCTGGCGGCGTAGCGTGGATGTGTTTGAGCTCCTGCAGGCTCCGCACACACTGGGAATGGCCGCGCTGCCTAGTAATGCCCATGTTAGTCCCGGCCGTCAGGTTGCGCCAGGGTAGTCGCAGCTCAATATTGACTTGAAATTTAGTACCAGCTATAACTGGCCGGAATGCCGGACTAGGCAATGAGTCCACTGACTGGTTCGATGTTCTCATCAGCCAATCGTTGCATCAGCGCCGCTGACATGCATGAGTTGGGTAGGGCGGACGTGTTGCACTGGCTACAAATTCACAATGGCATTCCCATGATCCAAACTAGCTGTGCTACCACGCCAAATTTCTAGACACTTCTACATGTTGACAACACCCGCAGTTCGGTTATTTGTGTGCCAGTTAGACAAGTCAGCCATCAAGTCCCGACCGCTAACGCCCCGTTCCACGACTGAAGTGACGACTCATTTTCGGTGACTGGCTGCTGTCACCTGAGGCTTTGCGAACTTACAAAAGGCTGTGACTTACTTCTTTTCACTTCAAGAGCCATTCAGGATTCGATCGTCATTTGCAGTGTCATTGACAACGATGTCTTCTCTCCAGAAGTCGTTCCGAAGCAAGCCACTCGTATTGTTCAGGCCAGTACTTACGGGTCCGGCAATCCAACGCCGCTCTTTTGGGTCATTCAGACCAGAGGAGACACCTTATTGGCAGAAACTGGAACCCTGGCGGGATGTGACGCATGAACAATTTCTCAGCTACGAGTGGCAGGTGAGGTGATCGGTTCTTGTTCTGGGTAATTATTCATTGCTAAGCCTACCACCCAGGTGAACAAGACACCAAAAACAACGGAGAAGCTACTAGATTTCTTGGAACAGATCGTTCCAGCGGAGATTTTGGACAATCGTCCAGGACGTCGCGAGTCTACTGTAACCCGGCAAGCTTTTCTCATTGACGTTCGTGAAGGAATCAAAGCAGCGCCGATGGCGGTTCGACTTACACCACATCTCCTAGCCATCGCAAATTGGAAATCGCCTTTTGACGATCCAATCATTCGCCAGTTCATTCCTCTGAAATCGAATCTGGTTCCGGATCATCCGATGGCGACTTTAGATTCCCTTGACGAAAAGAAGTACTCGCCAGTCCCCGGCCTGGTCCACCGCTACCCAGACAGGGTGCTGATATTGTGTTAGTTTCTCGCAAACTCTGAAACTCACCCATTTCTAACAATGATCTTACAGCCACGGGAACCTGCCCGTCATATTGCAGATTTTGCACCCGTTCGTATGCCATTGGAGCTTCGACGGACACCGTTCAGAAGATCTCTGCTAAACCGGGCAGGACGAGGTGGATCAATATGCTCAACTACGTCGAGGAACGTCTGGTAATTAGAGACGCTGTCGTCTCAGGGGGCGACTCCTACACTCTTCATCCGGAACACCTGACCTTCATCGGAAACCGCTTGTTAGAGATCGATCACATGAAATGTTTTCGCATTGCAGCGCGAGGTCCGTCGTTCTGTCCAATGAGAATCATCGACTCGAGCGACTTATGGAGCGACAGCCTCGTCGACCTCAGCGATCGCGGACGCCAGTCGGACACAGAAGTCGTTTTACACACTCACTTCAACCACCCCGCCGAGATCAATTGGGTGACTGCGAGCGCCATGCGATATCTTTTTCGCCGCGGCGTGACCGTACGAAACCAGACTGTGCTCTTGCGAGGAGTCAACGACAATGTGGAGACCATGTCCACTTTGATCCGATCACTAGCTGATCTCCATGTCAAGCCTTACTACGTGTACCAAATGGACATGGTCAAGGGCGTCGAAGATTTGCGCACGCCGCTTTCAACAGTTCTGGAGCTCGAGAGTCAAATCACAGGCACCATCACGGGCTTTGACTTGCCCAAGTTCGTCGTGGATCTTCCAGGAGGCGGAGGCAAAAGGCCTGCTTCGACTTATGACACGTATGACAAACAGACGGGAGTGAGCACGTTCCGAGCACCTGGTATCGCTGGAGACCGGGTTTTCACCTACTATGACCCTTTGCCGAGGGATGAATGAAAGGCTCTTACGGTCCTCGGAGAGGTTGCTACACCAGCGCGCCACCACCTTGAGCCACTTTCGCGGTGCCGGTGCGTTGGTCCGGTCCGGTGTGTCATTCAGGTCAGCGTGAGCTCGCTTGTGGCTTAAGATACACTGTCACAATGGCGCATGTCGATTATCGGGGAGACGACGTGAAGATTAGTTCGACTGCCTCAGTGCGCTTGAGCATCACTAGTCCGTCATCGCCGGCTCTCCTACGATTTAGAATAGTCTTAGCTAACTCAGTATCATTGACGATTGACGAACTGCCCGTCTCGCCCAGCCCGCTCTCCGTACGGAATCGCAGCCGAGGTTCCAATCATGATAACGCTTTTGGATTGCGACACCTGTGGTATGTCTATCGTACATGGGAACTTTGTATCAGCACTGGACCTTGGGCTAGTCGCTTCCCCTCATGCGCGGGAGACCGAGACTCAGTCAGCCCACCCCCGTAAACAGTAAATGCACGGCCTGGGTATAGACCTTCAGCAGACGATGGCGATCGAGAAAAACTATGAGCATCTGCGAGTATGTAGAATCGTGGATACGACCCTGAGAAAAGTGGAGGGCGCCGATCGCTTCACATGAGGGTGTGTTACATCTGCTTGGGAGGACAAAGTCGACATGCTCTCATGCACGGCTCTCTATCCACGTCTCTTTGGCGAATATCGACTCCCCGTCACTCTACCGTCATCCCCGAGCGCCACACATTACGCTCTCTTGCCATCTGGGCGTCGAGAAGCGGTCGAGAACATCGGGAGCCCCTATGTAGGACAAGTTTTCTAGCAATTTCTACGATCCAACGAAGGCCATGGGTTTGCGGAGAGGGAATTCACGGGGATGCTCCCGACTTAGATGAATCAAGCCGAGGATCCCGAGCTGAATTGCGGTTTCTAGGCAGGATTTTGTTGAACTTGACATCGTCCCACACTGAAGAGGTACTGGAATTCGGGATCACGTGACACAGCGTTGGCAATGAAGGAGCTTTCGCCGCGGGAAGCCCTACCTGAACATGACCTCGCACCACAGCCTCGAATTGAAGTATAGTCTACACTTGTTATACACATTGTTCGTAATCAAGATCATATGCTTGGAGTCATCACTCAAAACATATCGCTTGTCACTGTTTGGCCTGTTGTCGTAGCAAAGGTGAACGATTAGTGATCCGTCACGCTTAAACCTTCTCCAAGAGACCGCCCATCGATCTAGCGCTTGTGATGGGATTCATACATGTCATTTGATCACCGTTTCGCACTCAGAATGACCAAATCGTCAAAATCCTTGGACCCGACCAATCTGCCCAGGGCAACTTTCCATGGGACCGTAACACCAGCGACATTGGACTCATAATTCGGCATACCCGCCCATTGAGGCTTCTGGGACTCGGTCATGAGATCGCACTCATAAATCTCGACGCTGAGCGAGCCGCGAGCGATTGGCTTGGAAGTGCGCTGGAGATTGCTGTGCTTCTGGAGAATGCCCTCGAGCTCGGGAACCGTCATCACAGCAAGGCCATCAGGCACAATCGGCTTCAAGACGTCGTGACGGTGGTGGTAGACGAGGACTTTGCTGCTTGGAGACATTTTGTGGTTCTTCTGGTCCAAGTAATGAGCGTAAAGTTGGTAGGTAGTTGTGCTGAGTTGAGTGCAAAATAGCGTTTGCGTTTGCGCTGCCAATTGAAGGTCGAACGTGGGCAATCGAACAAAGACGCCACGTTCACCGGCGTTGTGTGCCGGATCTGTTCGCCAATCTTCTTTCACTAAGGGACTGTACTCGCGCACTCGACACCAAAGCCAACAAAGGAATGGATTCGCAACAAGCTCAACCTGAACTCACGGCGTGAAGTCTTTGCGCGCATTTGCACTGGATACAGTGCAATACAGATTGCGAATGGGTATTTTTACAGTCTGATGAATTTCGCTCGATCCTCGACTTTCTGAGTCTTCCCCTGCTCCATGTGAAAATCCGTTCAAGCCTAGGAATTGATCTTGAACTGAAAGCAGGGCAGACCAAAGATTCTTCAAGGCCGCCTTACGAAAGCCGGAGGTAATCGCTCAAGATGTATGCTTTCATCTCCTGCGTTCATACCTCTCACGGCTACGGCGCCTTTCTGGGCTCCTACGCCTGCGATAGTCACGTCCATCATCGCCACGCCGCGATCCCTCATACCTGTCTCTACCGTCCCTGTCCCTGTCGTATCTCTCGTGCCTGTCTCTATCCCGATCCCTCCGAGGCGGACTTCTGCTACGTGGCTTTCCCCGTGAGTCTGGGTTCTCTGATCGCCTCTGACGTTCAGACTTGTCAAAGACATAGTCGTACCTATCACCACGACTACGCCCACCTTCTTCTCCACGGTATTGCCTCCTACGTTCCAAGCTGTCGATGCCTCCGAAGCCTCCTCTGCTGCGGGCAGTATTGCTCTTGGCCCCCTGGCGCCAATCTGCAGACAGCTTCGAGACACTCTGCGAGAAGTCGACGTGGATGCGGTGATCGTCGATCAAGACTCCCTGCATCTTGAAGTATGCGCGCTCGCAGTCTTCCTTGGACCCGAACTCGATGAAAGCGTACTGTAGACTGTCGCCCGTGGTTTTGTCGCGGATCACCTCGCACGACAGGATCTTACCGAAGCGGGAGAAGATGAGCTCCAGGTCTTCGTCACGGGTCACAGGATTTAGTTTGCAAACGAACAAGATCTGCTCTGGAGGTGTGATGTCTGCCGAGGGCAGGTCGCCAATGAGTTCCAGGGTGAGGGCTTGCGCACGAGCTTCCCGCTCTCGTCGGATCTTCTCGAGCTTCTCTGGATCTGTATTTTCTTCCAAAACTTCGTCGTGAGCAATGCGTACAGTGGCACGCTGCTCGTCGGACGGTAAAGGACTCGATGGGGGCTCGACGAGACCTTCTGGGTCGTCGTAGGGATCATCCAACACCACAGTGTGCAGGATTCGGATGTCCTGGAGCGGTCGTCCAGAGTGATCTGTGAACGTAGCATTGATTTTCTCGAGGGCATCGAAGCCCTCGACTACTTCGCCGAAGGTAGCAGCCTTGCCGTCAAGATCCCCGATGTTTTCGCCCAGAGTAATGATGAATTGGCTGCTGGCAAGCCGGTCGTCTGGGTTCGTCTTGCTGACCGTGGTCGCCATGCTCACCGTGCCACGCTCCGCATGCTTTGGATGTTTTGACATCTCGGGTTTGAAGGTCATCCGTTCAGGTCTGCGTGTGCGTTTTGTGACGCCATCTGGCAATCCCCATATTGAGGAGCCTCCATCGCTGCCTTTCGCCTCGGGGCCTATAGGGTCACCAGACTGGAAAGAGAAATTTGGCTGAATGTTATACACAGGCGAGTAGTTGTAGTACTTTATCTTGCAAAGCTTCAGAAAACTGATGCAAGTTAGTGATGCAAATCAGTGAATAGCCAAAAGATGTTTGGGGGCGCGTGGAGCTAGCTTCACGTGGCATAGATTCGACTTACTTTTCGCAACATTTCGGAGCATCCTTGACAAACAGGTCGATCGTTATGTCGCCGGCTGATGTTTCCAGTAACACCGACATTTCGCCCCGATATGATTAACAGCCGTCGTAGACATGTACAATATGATGAAGTTGGGCGTCGATCTTGCGCGAAAGCTTGAGCAGCGCGACGCCACGATTTGGATGCCTGAGGCACGAGATGTGCTACAGACCCTCCGGATCTCCTACTCACCTTGTGGCACGAGGACGGCCAAGGCGCGCTCGGCACGCTTGTTCCAAAAAACTGGCTGGCACGCGTGATTCTGCGAAGCACGAGTCGAACGCCTCCAAATAGTTCAATACGAAAGATGCACCCTCTTAGCTTCGCTAGACGAAACCAAGTCAGCCGTGACGCAGCTGGGTGATCTCCAAGCCAAGATGATGGTGGCCAGCTCAGCGTCCCCACTTCCTTCCAAGGTTCTAAGTTGCTTGTTTATATCTTGTCCATAGTTGCACCAATATTGAACCCCTCCCTCACTGTCTCTCACGAACATTGCAGTCACCGCTCACAACAGGAAAGCTTTGGCATCACGATGAAGAGTTTCCTGAACAAGGCCAAAGCTGCCTTCTCAGACGACCATTTCCCCAGCCAGCATCAACAGCAGCCTATAGCAAATCAGCCAGATCGGCCTTCATCTATTCAGCCTCCGACTCCAGCAGACGTAGATCGCTACCGCTTCCACCACGGCACCAACATCGGCTCCGTCTTTGCGATCGAGCGTTGGCTCACCAACAGCAGATTTCCTGATGGCGCTGAGGGTTCCTCCGAGAAAGCCGCAGCTGAGGCGTGGGTCAAGCGTGAGGGGGTCGATGCCACGAGGGATCGCTTCGAGAAAGCATGGCGAGAATATGTCAGTGACCAGGACCTGGACTGGCTTCGGGACGTCGCAAAGTGCACTTCAGTCCGTCTGCCAATCGGTTATTGGGATCTAGGCCCGCAATTCTGTGAAGGCACCGCTTTCAAAAAGCTAAGTGGTGTTTATCAGAATGCCTGGCACTACATCCAGGCACTTGTTGCTCGATGCTCAGCGCGCGGAATTGGTGTGTTAATTGATGTTCACGGCTTACCCGGTGGCGCCAACCCGCAGGAGCACTCGGGCACCAACAGCGGCAAGACCGAGTTCTGGGACTCGCGCAGCAACCGTGCACTTGGCACAAAAGCAGTCACGTTCATCGCACAGCAGGCGAAATCCATGGCTGGTGTGCTTGGTATCCAGATCGTCAACGAAGCCGAGTATGACGCGCCCAACATGTATGAGTGGTACGACGAAGTGATTGGAGAGGTCTCTCGCATCGATTCTACGATGCCTATATACGTCTCTGACGGATGGAATCTCAACCGCTGCGCCGATTGGTCATTGAAACCCAACAGCCTGAAGTACCAGACGCTGAACCCAGTCGTTATTGACACTCACTATTACTGGGCCTTTACCGACGACGACAAGAGAAAGACTCCCCAACAGATCACCAATGAAGTCCATGGCAAGCTCGGCGAGCTCGATGGTAAGGATGGCAGTATCGTCGACAGAGGCGCAGCCCAGGCAATTGTCGGAGAGTATTCTTGTGTCCTGACCGAGGACTCCTGGGCCAAAGGTGGAGGTGCATCTAAAGATGATCTGGTCCGTGGGTTCGGCAATGCGCAATCTCAAAGATACCAAAGCCGCTCAGGGGGTAGCTTCTTTTGGACCTACCGGATGGACTGGATGGATGGCGGCGAATGGGGCTTCAAGCAAATGACGAACGCGCACGCTATCACTCCGCCCCATTTCCTTACCCTCAACAAAGGCGATATCAATCAGCGCATCGAGACCGCGAAGAGCCAACAACTGCAGAAACGTGGTGAGACGTTCGGCCAGCACTGTCAGTGGTGGGACACCAACCATCCAGGTCATTACGAACATTGGCGCTTCGAGGCTGGCTGGGACGTCGGTTTCACCGATGCTATGCATTTCTTCGGCATGCGTTCTCAACGCGGTTTCGAAGGCGGTGACAAGATCGGCATGATCGAGCTTTGGGTTTTGAAACGCATTCGCGAGAGTGGACAAGGGGGCGGCTTTGTGTGGGAGTACGAGCAGGGCATGAGGCAAGGCATTCGGGACTTTTATCAGCTGGCAGGCATTTGATGTTCTGCTGCGAATCACGAAGTGGGGCCGGTGCGAGATGAAGGTGCTGTGGGTCTGAAGAATGATTGAATGAGAGGCGCATGTAGATTTCCTGCTAGACACGGCACCGCTTGAAGGTAATTGTTGTCAAATGATGTTACCTGGCTAGTGTTTGCCCGTGCTTCAATTACTGTATCGGATTGCCTGGGCTTGTGATGTCCGGTGGCAAAGGCCAGAGTGCACGTGTCTGGTTGCTCGGGCGGTTGGTCAGCGCTCACGCCTCCCGCGCGAGAGAGGCTCTGGTATCCCTCGAATGAGCCTCGGGGTTTGTGTCAGCCCGCCTTTCTGAGCAGCTAGATGAGTGAATGCTGTATAGCATGACGACGACGAAAGCCCAGCACGCGATGTACAAAAATAAATACAGTCGGAGCGGGTAGTCGGGCGATGTCTCGCCGCGATGCTGCTGGACGAATCAGGGCTCGCGGTCAACGCGGCGTCACAGCCTTGTTGCTGTTTGCCAGCGCTCTGGGGGAAGCGACCACGGCGACAGACCACCAGCCGCTGACTCTTGACTCTCGACCGCGGCGCTCACGCTTCCGACGCCCGTCGACTTCATTTCCACTCACCTTCACTAGGCGACTCGCCCGACACTGGACGTTCGGCCATTTCGACTTGAGGCCGCCATCCTGAGACTGCCGTCCAGCCCCGCTGCCTGCGACCTCCAGGGACACCCGGCGGCGCCTGTTCCCTAGCTCACAGCACCCGTCGACACGTCCTATCTCCTCACTGTCTGGCTCGAGTACACGGCACCGTGATCGCTCGATTGGCGCCTGAGGTGAAGGCGAGGTGCATCTTTGCGAAGCACTGCCTGACGCCGCACCACAACAACGCCTGCTCGTGAGCGCGCGGCTCTGAGCAATCAAAGCCAGTATGGCACCTCTTATGGCACGACCGCGACGCTCGCAACGACGCGCGAGCATGTCTTCAAACTCGTCTTCCTCGACTTCTCCGGAGCGTGGGGTGGACGACGACAACGACTCTTTTATGCTCCAACCCAACGACTCCCAATCCTCCCTTGGCCTCGACGCCTCTCCAGAACTTTCTCAAGACGACTCTTTGCGTCGGCAGTACGAGGAAATCTGTCGCGTGTCTCCTGTTCATCGTTTGCCCGCGGAGCTTCTGATCCACATCTTCTCGCGCTTGAGTGCGCCCAAGGACCTACAATCATGCATGCTGGTATCCAAAGAGTGGGCTAGAAATAGCGTGGGATTGCTTTGGCACAGACCTGCCATGGGGAAGTGGGAGAGCATTCACAGTGTGGTACAATCTATCCGCAAAGCGAACAAATTCTTCGCATATCAGGACCTTGTCAAAAGGCTGAACATGTCGACGCTGTCGAACGCGGTCAGCGACGGAACCTTGTATGGCCTTGCAGACTGCAAACGGATTGAACGCCTGACTTTGACCAACTGTTCAAAACTCACGGACATCAGCCTAAGGCCACTCATTGCAGGGAACCGAAGTTTACTGGCGTTGGACATCACTGGCCTGGATCAGGTGACGAACGAGACCATGATGGTGGTGGCGGATAATTGTCTGCGTTTGCAAGGACTGAACGTGAGCAACTGTCGGAGACTCGAAGACTCCGCAATCATGGCAATTGCTAAGAGCTGCCGACATCTGAAGAGACTGAAGTTCAACAACTGTGGACAGCTGACCGGAAATGCGATCATGACGGTTGCTGCACATAGCTCGCATCTGCTTGAGATCGATCTATATGGACTGCAAAATGTGGAAAGCTCAGCAATCACCGCTCTGCTCACCTCGTGTCCGCAGTTGCGCGAGATGCGACTCGCGCATTGCTCTCGAATCGACGATTCTGCATTTCTGGATCTTCCAAACGACCCGGAAATGCCTATTTCATTTGATGCACTTCGTATTCTTGACCTTACAGACTGCAACGAACTGGGTGACAAGGGTGTGGAGAGAATCATCCAAGCATGTCCACGACTCCGCAATCTCATACTCGCAAAATGTCGGCAGATCACCGACAGAGCTGTATTCGCCATTACCAAGCTTGGCAAGAATCTTCACTACATACACCTTGGCCATTGCGCTCGCATCAACGATGTCAGCATTGAAGCGTTGGCCAAGTCTTGCAACCGCATCCGCTACATTGATCTAGCGTGCTGCAGCAATTTGACCGATAATAGCGTGATGAAGCTTGCTAGCTTGCCGAAGCTCAAGAGGATTGGCCTAGTAAAGTGCGCTGGTATTACAGACAGGAGCATCTATAGCCTTGCGCTTGGAGAGGTAAAGAACAACAAGAGGGTGAATGGCATCAGCGTCCTGGAGCGAGTTCATCTCAGCTATTGCACGGACCTGACAATTGAGGTATAAAATTGCCGCTCATTCACCCGCAATGAATGGAGAAAAGCTAACAATCGCACAGGGCATTCACATGCTTCTCAACAATTGCCCCAAACTTACTCACCTTTCCCTGACAGGCGTTCAAGCTTTCCTTCGCGAGGACATTCTCAGCTTTTGTCGCGACGCCCCGCCGGAGTTTAACGATCACCAGCGCAACGTCTTTTGCGTCTTCTCTGGCCACGGTGTCGCGCGGCTCCGTGATCACTTGAACGATCAAAGAAACTTTCACTCTGGAACCGAATCCAATGTGCCTTCAGTCGCCGACGGAAGTGAAATGGGCATCGATGATCCAGACGAAAATATCGACACCGGATCAGGCACAAACACACCTGTGATGAATGTCAATGTCATGAGCACGCACCCAACGGGTATGACACCTGTCGCGCCCGGTCCATCGAATGCGCATGCGACGAATATCCTACATCAGGCGATACAAAACAACAATCACTGGGCCCCACAGATAGGCAATCTGAGCCATACCCACTTACACGGCGGGGGGTCTCACTTGAGTCAAAGCGCACCCGCTTCAACGGGAGGGGCGCTGTGGGCCGGAGGCAACGCCAATGCTCCCGCCCAGCCTCCGCCTCCACCTCCTACCCACGGCCATCCACATGGAAATGCGCAGCAAGTTACCGGCATGTTAGGTGCGACTGTGCTCGACGACGTCGACGAAGGGGACGAAACGTTTGGAGATGAAAGCGAACTGATGAACGATTGAACGACAGTATACCCACTTTTGGCGGTTTTTGTTTCTTTTACTTTCTTTGCCCTAGGAGCGAGCCTTTGGAAGACCCACGGCCAAGTCGCTAGTCAATTTGTTTTCTTCTGTCCCAGCATCTTCAATGTGAGCCGTGTATCAAGCAAGAGCGTGAGTTTCAGGGGACGCAAGCGAAACTCCGCTCGACGAAATGCTATCGGGCTGTAAACAGGCAGTGGTCGTTGAACTATAACTGGTTGAATACGTCTTGGCTGTACAACCACTCTCCACTGTCATTTTCATCGCTTTGCACTTGCGTCTGATAGGTCTTGAGACACTTTCCAACTACAATGAAGCTGCGCGGCAGGGACGCCTGCGTCTTGCGAGACGGTCACGGCCCTCATCTCGAGCCTACCGCAAGGTCAACCGCAACTCATGCTGACGTGTTCAGCATCGTCTACCTTCAATATTTCGATCGAGCTTTGTGAGATCACTCAAGCTGTATAGCCCCAAATTGCCAAGGCGCCCAGGAGATCAGAACATGGGTACAGCCACCTGACCATGACCGAAGGATGTTGCTCTCTACCTAGGTGTTGTGATGAAGTTGATCGTCACGCAGTACGGACAGTTCGCAGTCGTGCTCAAGCATACCTAGAGCAACCCAAGGTTACGCCACAGAATCCTTATATAAAATTCAAGCTTCAAACTGCAATCCACATCAGTTCGCCCTCGATTCCAAGCAATCGCGTCGATTGCTGAGGCGCTGCTCAAGCACTCTACGCTTGTTTGATTGTCATTATCAGTGACCTGCTATGATGTGCCCAGGCTTTTGCCAAGCTGCAGGGAGATATGCGGTTGCGGAAGATTTGCGGAAGTTGCGCAGCACACGTCCATCAGCAGGTACCTCCGTTCTTTCCGCTCTCCGCCGATGGCCAGGCTATGCAAAGACTCCTATAATACTGCCACCAACGTCCGTTAGTCTTTGATAGAGATATTTGATGTTATCGATTACAAAACTACGTCCGCAGGGAAACTTGATCAACAGCAACAGCCAGCATCGATAATCATCCAATACCAGGACGATGTTTGGTTCAAAATCGAACATCTTCGTCTCGCTCAGCCCAAGATATGATTACGATCAAGAGGGAGGGAGACGTTGCATGAGGCCGCATCACGTGTGGATGCTCACGGTCGAGACGCCCAAGTACAGCTTCCCGGGAACGCGGCAAAAAGATCCCAATCCTACCCACTATTCAGTAGTCTGGAACGAATATATTGGCCATTTCGAGCTCCTGCCTGTATCACCGACAAATCTCGGCATCATCGGCAGCATTCTCATCCAACGAAACGCCCCTTCGTCGCCGGAAAAGCTGTTCCAGAAATTGAAGGCAGGGATGAAGGCACACAACGCGGATTTCCCGACAGAACTAGAGGACAGCGACGGATCCGAGAACTGGATCATGAACGCACTCCAGGCTCTCCAAGATGACGCGACGATCCAGGAATTCAACATCGGCCTCTTCATGACTTTCTCCAAGGCGTACCTGGCCCGCCGAATGGACGGAGAAGGACCGGCGCGGATTGCTTATTCGAGATTGCACAAGGATCATTCGCAGAAGGAGAAGAGTAACTTCTGGGTATCTTATCCCCAGAGGTCGTGCAACTATGAGGGCAACGTGTACGGCGGCCTCATGTGATTAGAGGGGAAACAAAGATGCGCAGGAGTACCACAACCCCAGACCTTTGTCATTTTCAAAAGCCGGAGGACGGCTCGATACGCCGGTCACGTTACGCCACTATTTGGCGCAACCGGAAAATCTGTTTGCGACACCACAGAAGTCATGGCATGGTGCGTCACCTATCTCTGATTCAATAGGGGACTGAGAGGAATGCCGAAACGATTCCCGTGCAAAGGGAGAGCTTGCCGTTCATCGCGCATGACGGATTGCCAGACAATCGTTACGCCATACAGTCGCCTGGCATCTCACAACATGCCGGTCTCTCGGGTTCGAGTGTCCGGCAAGGAGTCGCGCGAAGCGCTTCGCTACATCTTACCCCTTCTCAAGGTCCGGAATACTGATGTGCGGCTCCGAGGTTGCCATTTCCCGTATGAAGTTCTGGACCGCGGAAGGGTAGGATACACTGGCACGGCACCACATGGTCCGAGCAGTTCAATCCCTTATGTAGTTGACGAATCTAATGGAATTTAGAAGACGCTGTTCAAAAGAGTAAACTCGTTGTCATTCTCAAGAGGTTGTCATTGCTTCGATGGAAGGATGTCGTGCCTAGATGTTGGCTGGTTGTTTTCCGCAGATGCGATGCGTGATGGGTGGCGCAGCTCACGCGCAGGACATCCATAACCGGTTCATAGGAGCATAATTCACCGTGCGCGTTTGCGAGCTGTGATCGACGGTTGTCGCTCTGATTTGTTTTGACGCCGCGCATTGTTTTGAAAGCCGTTGGAGTCAGCGACTTCTTTGCGCCCAAGACATCAAGCCCGCCAAGCCTCCGCCTCACCCATCCGACATTGCCGCCGCGTCCGTGACTGCCTTTTTCTCGAGCATTATATATTCTCACATACTGTGGGAAGACGCTCGATACACGACAATAAGGCGTGTTCCCATGTCCCATTACCATACGAGTGTCCCTGCTGCTCCGCCATGGTCCGCTAGCATGTCGATGCAAGCTTCCATCGTCCTCGACCAACCTGGTAACATCTCATTCACAAATCTGGACGAAATCAGTGGTAGAGTCGTGGTACGATGCTCGAAAAGTGTCGATATCAGCACAATTGTCGTCAAACTCGAAGGTGAGAGCCGAACGCGGCTTATGAGCTCTCCCGGCCCCGAGGGAGAACGAGCGAAGCCGCAGCTAGAGTATCACAAAGTATGTCATCGTCTTGCAAGTCAAGGTTAACTCGATCTTAACTCTCTTAGATTCTCTACCGAGTGCAAATGGTATTCCCGCCACCCGACGTCCTTGAGGGCAGATCTCGGACGGCTTCCGGTAAAGCATCATATACTTTACCGCCTGGGACGCACGAATATCCCTGGAAGTTCAAGGTTGGTCAGTCGACACCGGATTCTCTCCTGAAGCTGACCAAATTTAAGCTCCCATTCAACAACGCCTGCCATTCCCAGAAAAGCATGATCGCAACATCTCCTTTAGCCACACTCGGCCTTGAGGCCCCCAAAGCCGCAACACGGCATGTGCACAAGACATTACCTCCAACACTCAGTGGCTTTCCTGGAGAGGCTGAGATTCGTTATTTCGTTAAAGCTACTGTGGGAAGACATTCGTTCTTCAAGGAAAATCCAAGAACATACACTCCTTTCAATTTCTTCCCGATTGAGCCACCCCGAGCGCCGCCAACTGGATCTCAGGTCTACGCTCGTCAAAAACACGCCTTCATGCCCTTCCAGGATGCACCAGTGAAGGAAAAGATGAAGAGCATTTTCGGCAAGAAGCCTAGCGAGCCTGCGCCACTTGCTGGAGACGCACCCTTCGTCAGCGTAGACGCTCGCTTACCAGAGCCTGCAGTTCTCACTTGTAACCAGGACGTACCGCTCACAATACTCCTCAAACGCTTGAACGCTAGCTCGGATCCAATCTATCTGCAGTCACTACAAGTCTCGCTAATTGCAAGCACGAAAATTCGCGCCCATGATGTTTTCAGGACCGAGCAAAATAGTTGGATCATTATGAGCCAAAGCAACATGGGTATTTTGGTGGGCTCAATAGCAGATGCAGAGGGAACTGAAGTCGCTATCGACGACGGTCTTTGGCGTGGAAAGGCTTTACCCAACACGGTTGCTCCTTCATTTGAGAGTTGCAACATCGCGCGCAGCTACAGCCTGGATGTCCGAATAGGGCTGAGCTACAATGGCTCATCACACGGAGGAAAGCTGAGCAAGGCATCTATGCAGCGTTCTGTAAGTTTTCTGACTGCACGAATGCCATTTCAAGATCGCAAGGCTGACCGCTTGACGCAGGCGCAAAACGTAGTGCTTCCTTTGAGGCTTGATACACAGGTTTATTCAGGCATAGCACCGCCACCGGAAGTGGTACAGCGAATGGCAGAAGCTCGCGCAAACGGCAAACAACCATTGAGTGAGCCACGGCCTGCAGCTGCGTCATCTTCGGCGATGGATGAGAAGCTTCGAAATGAGGGACGCAAGCCATCCGCAGCAGGGCCAAGCTCATCTACACAGCATAGTCCGCTTCGTCCTGAAGCACCGCAAATTCCGGCCAGGCCAGGCCGGCCGGTGCCGCAACAAACACAGGAGGATTATGCAGACGCACCACCCAGCTACGAAGATGCGATAGCATCTGATGTGGCCCCAGTGGATGCGCCGAGGCCTGACTACGCACCGCCACCGACAGGTGAAGACCAGATATTCAAACAAGACGAGAAGAAAGGATGGGTTGACTTTCGAGAAGTTTGAGGCAGGGCTATAAGCCGAGCATGACTAGTAGTAATGATCAAATGAATACATTCACAGATCTCACTTGTTGATTACCTGCAGTGAAATGTGAGCCGCCAGTGAGAGTGTGAAGTGATGGTGCTCGAGAGGGTCGGCACGTGACGCCAAGCCCCGTGACTAAAGCTGAGTCGGGGTCAAACACCCGCTGCCGCTCTCCAAAGTCGCCCAGTACAAATACCGGGGTGCACCAACCAACAATCAGCGACGGCAGCGACCCAAGTCCGAAAGGGATTCAGATAGATTACTACGGAGTCTAAAAGCAAGGACACACTGGAAGTAGGGATAACAGACCTCCTTGCGCGCGCTGGAGACCAGTACAAACCGCGCCGTCTCGCCTTGGGCTGCTTGAGTCGTATACCGCTGTTCATCACCATCACTAGCATCGACATCATATCAGACGCCAGCACACCCACCGTCCCACCTCTTCCGCTTCAGCCAGTGGCCTTGCCAACACATCTCTTGCCTTCTTGGAATACCCGCGGCCATGACGAACGCGTTGGTGGTATGTCCGCTTCCGAGGTGTAGCAGGAGCACATGAAACGGCGATGGCTAACGCTGTCGACAGGGCGACGTCTACGAGAAGATCATCCAGGAGGTGGTGGATGCGTCTAAGAACGACTTCGAGGAGAGCGGTGTCGGGCAGGGTACGCTGAACGAGCTGCAGCAGGTAAGCAACGGCGATGTTGTTCCTCTGGCGCTGCAATAGCGCTTGTCCACATCATATCCATGCAGTCTGGCATTGAAGACACGACCGGCCTCGCCCGAGGGGCAGCACCGACGGCGTGGGCGCAGATGCCCAAGGCTTTTATTGCTCTTCGCAGACCGCTGGCACACGGCCGATGCTCAGCAATCGCGGCAGCCAGCGCGCGCAGGGCAAAGCGGGGGCTTTGAGGATCGAGAGCGCCGGGCCCTCCGCTGCTTTTGCACCGACGCTTAAAAGCGCCCTCACCTGCCGCACAGCCCCACCCGCCGACCGCGCTTGACCGCTTACAGTTGGTCCGCAAGATCACGTGGTTCGGTGGCAGCCTGCAGTCATTCGCATACCCGCATACATGATCGAGTCGAATGATATACTGACAAGCGATTGCAGGAATGGCAGCACAAGCTCTCACAGCGCGGGGTCGCGCAGATGCCTTGGGATCCGAAGCCCGCACCGCCCGTCCCGCAACAACAGCCACCCCAGCAGCAGCAGTCTTCTCACAATGCCGGCATGCCTCCCGTCAACGGAAATGGAATGCCGCCTGTATCTTATGGCGGCTACGACAGCAGCGTGGCCGCCCCCTCCAATGGTGCTCCGCGAATCAAGACCGAGCCTGGCATGGAACAAGCGCAGCAGTCCCAGCAACAGTACCACGGGTTGCCGCCTATGAGTAGCTATTCACAGGTCAACGGTGGTCAGGGCGGCGGTGCTGCGCGCGCTCAACAGCTTGTGGAGCAGCAATTTGGTCCGCAGGCTACCGCCGGTTTCCAACGTGGTGGCCTCGCTCTGCCCGGCCAGCAGCAAGCCAAACCCCAGGGCCTGCAACTTCCACCCAATAACAGCCAGCAGATGCACCAGCAATATCAACAGCAACAACAACAAGCTATGCAGCAGAGACAGCAACAACAGCTGAACCAACAACAACAGAATCCTCAGATCAAGGTCGAGAACAGCAGCACAGCGCCGCCACAAGGCCAGTACCAACAACAGCCGGCTCCTAACTACAGTCAAACAGATGGTGCTGATGATGCGCTTGGGGAATGGCGAGCGATGTTGGCAGAGCGCCGCGCCATCGCTCAGAATCAGACCGAGCATGCAAACAACATGATGCGCGAGCGCATCGCTGCCCTCTCAGACGACCTTCAGAGTGGTCTTATGATTCCTTTGGATGACCAGCAGCGACGCTTGCAGGCCCGTAGTCGCAAGGCAAAGGCTTTGAAGTCGAAGAGAGCTGCTGCACTTCAGTCTGGCTCGGAGGCATCGACCGTGCCGGCGATTGCACAGTTGGACGGTGATGCTGCCGATGACGAAGACGACGAAGACGCGATCAACTCAGACCTCGATGATCCCGAAGACGATACGAACCAGATCAATGACGATGACGATGATAACGGCGATAGCATCTTGTGCACGTACGACAAGGTCCAGAGAGTGAAGAACAAGTGGAAGTGCACCCTCAAGGATGGCGTCTTGAACGCCAATGGGAAGGAGTGGCTCTTCCACAAGGGCAATGGCGAGTTCGAATGGTGAACGGGACCAACACTATCTGCTCTTCTCCTGAAGCATTTCGTGCCCCTCTAGTCAGTCAATGAGCATTCTGAAAGGGTCCTGTCTTGATTAATGTACCGGATCGCTGGAAGCTTTTGGCACTCCCACTGAGCTAGGTGCGACACAGGCTTGCAATTGCTTATAAATTGGCAATCTGCAGAGGGTGCGAACAGTCGGCTTGGAAGTACAATAATGGGACTGCGAAGAACGTATCAATGATAATGAGATTTCTTGACACAAACGGGCAATGCTACGAAAGGAGTCCATGTGAGATCGAGCCCTGCTACACGTTTGACCTGCCTTTGTTTCAAGTGATGGGGCGAATGCGGCTTGTAGATGAATTCTGGGCTGTGACGCGGCACTGCGCGGCGGCGGGTGGATGAACGTCCAGCCGAAGTGGGCAGGCCAGGCCTCGTCGATCAACCATGCCTCTGGCCGCGATTGCCCGACTAATAAAAGGTAAGGCACGACAGGCTTTGGTCACGCTGCTGTCCTTCCTACTTTCCCTCCTTTCTTTCAATCTCCGGTCAGTTTGTTTGCATTCCCTTCATTGCTAGTTTTGTCATTTGCTTTTCACTTCCAAGGTTCTCAACAAAACCCCTCCCTTGCCTGATTCCATCCTTCCTTCTCAGTCTCTCCAAAAATAGACCGTCACGATGAGCGCACGCAAAATACAGATACCTTCAATTTACACACGCGACTCCTCGTTCTCCTCGAAACGGCCTGGCTCGTCTATCTCCAGCATCTCCACGCAACGCTCGGTGCATCCTTCCGTGCAACCCACGAGAGCGCCGACGACAGCAACACCCTCCGCACCACACACCGCACCGAGCACCGCACCAATCGCTGCACCAACCGCAGCACCACCCGCAGCACCACCCGCGGCACCACCCGCGGCACCTGCTAGTGGTGTCCTGGTCCTCGTAACAGCAGGCAATCCCAATGCCAACCTAAAGAGCTACGTCAAGACTGCGTTGACGAAGGGATCTTCGATCACGGAAGTCGTGGTCTTGGGCGAACAAAAACATGAGCAGTCACTGAAGCAACTGAAGGTGGATATGTACGGTCTGGCGGGGGCGATGCAGAGAGAGCTGGGCGTGAACATGGAGTATGGACAAGCACCTTTGAGCGAAGACGAAATTCGACAGCACCTGACGAAGGTTCTGGGTCGTACGAGCGGGAAAGAGCTGCACGGTGTGCTTATTGATCTGTCGGAAGAAGAGATTCAACCTGCGGATGTGTTGGAGGTCGAGCCTCAGGTACTCATGGGACAATGGCTGCGGAGTGTTGGTTTCATGCACGCCGTGGCTCGCTGCACCATCCCTTTGCTGAGAGTGGCTGCGCACAAGGCATCTCAGGCGGTGCCCACGCCTGAGAAAGCACTGAAGTGCCCTTTTTTCGTCACGACACTGAAGTCATCCTCGAGCACCAGCGGCGGCATGCACATGGTTGCTCTTCGAGCTCTGCTGGACAGCCTTAGCACGCTCGGCAACCGCGATATCACGTTCGGAGAAGCTAACGTTCTGCTTGCGCCAGAGCCAGAGCCGATCGTCAAGGAGCATCAACCGGCGATTGCGCCAACTAATGGATGGAGTGATCACTCGGAAGACTTCTCTGCTGGAGAGTCACCTACCAAGCTGTGGGGCATGTGGTCTATGCAACAGGAACTCGGTGACTTTTAAAGAGGGCTCTTGTTGCATTTTATTCATATTATGGGACTTGAAAGCAGGCATCTATTCCCAAGCCCATCGTTTCTGACACCATTTTATTACATACACCAACAAGACCAGCACAGGCACTTCGATCAAAGGCCCTACCGTCGCAGCCAACGCCTGCTGGCTGCCAGCTCCATATACGGCCACGACGACCGCAATGGCAAGCTCGAAGTTGTTGCTCGCCGCTGTAAAAGACTGCGTGCAACTGATCTTGTAGCCGAAGCCAAAGCGCCACATGACCCACGCAGTGGTGGTGAAGACCACCAGAAAGTACACCACAAGCGGTGCGCAGACCCGAAGGACGGACGTGATCTGCTCGACGACGTGCAGGCCTTGGGAGCCGAACAGGACGATGATGGTGTAGAGCAGGCCGATGAGCGAGAAGGGCGCGATGTACCGGATGAAGTAATGCTGATACCTGTACTCTCCGATCAAACTTCTCAGAGCCAGCCGTGTGACAATTGCAGCCGCGAGCGGAATGCCGAGGAAGACCGCCACGGACGTGGCCGACTTTTCGTAGATGTCCCCATCGATCTCGCTGCCCGATTTGCGCGAGACTACCTGAACGTAGAACACCGCCAGAGGGGCAAAGAGAACGATCTGCAGCAGGCTGTTGAAAGCTACTAGCACGGCGCAGTAGTCTCCATCGCCACCTGCAAGGTCAGTCCAGATAAGGACCATGGCAATGCAGCGTGCGACTCCAACGAAGATGAGTCCATCTCGAAGACCCTCGCGGTCCGGTAGGAAAGCCCAGGCTAGAGCAGTCATGAAGAGCGGCATCACGATCCAGTTCAGGATGAAGCTGATCGCAATTTGCTTCCACAAGTCCCGAGTCTTGAAGAGTAGGTGCAGCGTCTCGAAGCGGACCTTGCAGAGGATCGGATACATCATGACCAGAAGGCCCACTGCGATCGGTGCGCTGACACCCACGAATGTCCCTCGCTGCAGCGCCGGGCCAGTCTCCGGTACGAGGTTCGCGAGGATAATTCCAATGGCCATGGCTAGGAGGATCCAGATCACAAGAAAACGGTCGAGTATCGATAGACCCTTGAAGGGAGGCGGTGGGGCATCATCTGAGTTGGTCAGCACTTGATCCGGCAGAAAGAGTGCATTATGAGTACCGACCTTCTCTTGAAGTGCGGTGAGGTGCATCTTCGTTCTGGCTTTTGTAGCCGGGTTCTTCTGTTGCGCTGAAAGCACTCTCTTCATCCTTGACTGTTTTGCGAAGGGCACCTCGCTCGGGGGTATCCATGGCTGTAGGAGTTGAATGCTTTTGAGAACACCGAGGAACGCATGACTTCAGATGCGAGGACCTTATGATAATAGACAGCGACTCTTACAGAACGACTGGAAGGCGGGTCCAATAGCAGGCTTGCAGCATGTCTCCAGAGATAGCTCCCGTGGCCAATCACAGCTCGGCAGTGACAACGACGTTAACAACACAATATCGCGCAATAGCAGTGCTATTGACAAGCCGCTGTTGTATACCTAGAATGTTCCTCAAGTCTCGGAATGATAAACCCCTAGTAAAGCGCTGTCTCTAATAACGCAATTAAAATCAAACAATCCCTGACTGAGAAACATTCCCCAAAGTCCTTGTTGCAGACGCCAGACGTCGCAGACACTTTCTCTTGGCAGTGACATTGCATCGCTGGGCGAACGTTGTCTGTAACTAAAGGCCATGAGACGTAGGACTTGATGATTGGCGTGTCATTCGTTACAGCAGATATTTGGGAATACATTGGCTAACATCATTAAGCAGTCCATTTTATGCTTTTCTTCATTAGCTTAATCATACTTCTTTTGTACAGTAGTCATACACCCGCTTCGTCGCACGTAAAAGCGATGTTGTTACACTCCCCAAATCTATCTCCTCTTCTTCGGTCTGTGACTAGGATCGCGTCCATGCTTGTCAACCCTCCTCTCAGGCTTGGGCGGCACGAAAGGCACGTTCTTCAACGACGCCTCCACGAGGCGAATCATGTACCCATCGACATGTCCCTCGCGATTCTTCGTGACATCCTCGTTTTCGTCATCCACGCCAGTAGCGCCTGGTGTAGGCGGGACGGACGGTCCCTTGCTCGAGGCATCCGCAAACTCGTCCGCGTCCAACTGCTGCTCTTCTTTGCGAGCCTGCTGTGCAGCCTGCACGTCCTCTTTGTCTTCAACAGATTCGATCGTCTTGGCGATCGCCTTGTCACCACCGGACAGGAAGCGATCGATGGCAGCAGAAACGTCATCGGACTCTTCGCCTCGAGCTTCGGATTTGGGTCGCCCGTCATAGTCTGTCGTGAAGCGGCCGTCTTGGATGACCGCCTGGTCCAGCAGAGACTTCTGGTTCGCGCGGCGCAAAATGTTCTCTTCCACAGTCTTCTCGCTGACCATCTTGAAGACCTCGACGTCACGCACCTGACCGATACGATGCGCGCGGTCCATGCACTGCTTGTCCATCTGCGGGTTCCAATCAAGGTCGAAGAAGATGACGGAGCTGGCGCCCGTCAAGTTGAGTCCCACACCACCTGCACGGGAAGACAGGATCATGCATTGGTACTTCGACTCAGGATGGTTGAATTCGGTAGTGATGAATTGGCGGCGCTCGGGGCCAGTGCTACCGTCGAGGCGCAAGTACGTAAGACCAAGCAAGTTCAGGAACCTCTCCAGAATGTCCAGAGCGTGAGTCATCTGAGTGAAGATGAGGCATCTTGAACCCTTGGCTTGCAACTCGCGGAGGAGTATAGTCAGGCGTTGGAGCTTGCCGCTGTCGTAGACCAGTAGACGGGAGTCCGGGAACACAATGCTGGTCCGGACACGCGCCTCATGTGCGAAATCCGATTCGAATGGATACGTTGTGTTTGCGCGGATCAGCTTCTGTGTCTTTTGTGGAACCACAAAATTGAGGATAGGCGACGTCGCTTCCGGAGTGCAGAAAGCGAAGCGAGTGAGTGTCTCCTGGAACCTCGCGCCGTATTGCTCTAATGTGGGAACATTACGCTGTATCAGCGTACTGCTGGATTGCAGGCGATCGAAAGCACGCTCTGCTTGCATGAACTCTGCTGGAATGACTCTCGCGTCTGCGTTGGGAGTGAGCATAGAGAGCTTGCCCAGCACGGAGCAGCCTAGAGACGCTCTCGTGCCTCTGACAGTGAGGACCTCCCTCAGATCAGAGCCATAGATGGGTGCTTTTGAGAACGTCTCTTCAGTGAACAAGATCGCATCACGAATCTGCGACAGCCTTCCCTGGCGCTGGCGGAAACGCTGATAAGCTTGACAGCCAGAAATCGTTGAAAAGTCGTGTTCTGCTGGACTGAGGCTTTTCTGCAGCTCCACGACCTGCCGGCGAAGATGCTGTGCGCCAGACAGCTGTTTTGAGCGACGTGCGAGATATCTACCGAGTACCTCGTTGCGCGTGACCATAAAGCTGCGTGGGGTCTCCTGGCGAACCCCCAGTAGATCTCTAACGAGTTTCTCCTTGATCGCAAACGGCTCCAGCGGGCTTCGGGCCATCGCAAAACTCGTCTGGATTGGCCGGGGATCGAACAGGTCAGGGTGGTTACACACACGACGAAGAGATAGCAGTACTCGCCCGGCTGACACAGCGTTGCCTTGCTTGAGCTTGGCTTTCGTATCGGCAAGGCCCATGTAGTCTTGATAGAGCTCACGCTGCCTTTTGGAAAGCTTGCAGACGACAGTGTGCTCCGTCTTTTTTGGGAGGTCCTTTTCCACCTCAGACTTGAGACGCCGAAGCATGAAGGGTCGTAGCGACATGTGTAATTGGCCCACGACACGGGATGCTTCTTCAGAGAGAGTCTGCACGCCACGGTCGAAGATCTCTTTGACTGGTTCCTTCCAATTGGTGAGGAATTCTTCGAGTGTGCCGTGATGTGCAGCGTCATCTTCATCGCCGGCGGCGAGGAACGTAAGCAAAGACCACAGCTCAGTCAAAGAGTTCTGCAGCGGCGTGCCCGTCAAAAGCAGGCGGGCTCTGGTACGCAGTCGAATGAGGACCTGGAATCGCTGGCTGTTGAAGTTACGGATGTTGTGGGCTTCGTCCAAGATCATGTAATGCCACTTGACGTTGCGGAGCGCGTTGATGTCCTTCAAAGCAATGTTGTAAGACGTGATGACAACGTTGTAGCCTCGCCTGTCCCTTTGGTCGTGGTGCGGATCGTTCACCCAGCCTCGGCGCTTCGCGAGGCGTTCCTCGGTCGTGCCGTAGTAGCCGAGAACACGGAACCCTGGGAGGAACTTCTGGAACTCGGTCACCCAGTTGAGGATCACGGATGTCGGCACAATGACCAAATGCGTGTCCCAGACTCCGTGTTGCTCAGCCAAATAAGCAAGGAGAGCGATGGTTTGAATTGTCTTGCCGAGGCCCATTTCGTCGGCGAGAATGCCGTTTGTCTTGTTGCGATAAAGAGACGCAAGCCAGTCCAGACCTGCTTGTTGATAAGAACGGAGATCGCCACGTAGCAGGGAAGGCTGTGGAACTTGTTGCTTGCCCAGCGCGTCTGATCGACTCTGGGATGCTGGCGTACCTGGAGCCGGTGAATCGAGATGCGCATACGGCGTCTTCAGCGGCTCGGTGGCTTCGACAGCTTGATCGGGGGTTGGCTCAGCCATATCTGTGTCTTGATCCCGCGTCGTCGTTGCGTCAAGGGCGACGTCTCCCGTATTGTGTTCGACGCCACTAGCTCCAGCATTCGCAGATGCCCGGTCAACGTCGCGTTCCTCATCGCCATTGTTCTCTTCAGCACTCGTGACAGGAGTGGGTAAACCGAGAGCTTTCTTTTCCTTCGCAGAAAAGAGGGCCCACAAGCTGTTCGAGTGGCCAGGATCTTCGCTCGATTCAGATTGTTCATCGTCATCATCAGTTCCTTCATCAGCATCGCCGTCAGAGTCGTCCATGTCTTCGTCTGAATCGTAATCTTCAGAATCCATATCTGTTGATTCATCAGAGGACAAGCCGTCATCCGAGTGTTGTCCTTCTCCAAGTAGTGCGACATCAGAACCGCGCTGTCCGCGGGCCTCTTCAGCGACCTCAGCATCCGTACCCTCGGCTACCTCTGACCCGGCCGGCTTATCCTTTGCTGTTTCGCCATCCATGGGTGAGTCCGAAGCTTTCATCTGTGAGTCTTTGCTCGGAGCGTCTTCCTCTTTCGGTCCTTCGTCATCAGATTCTTCTGCAATAGTTTCATCACCGCTTACGCTATCTCGATCGTCCTCGGAGAGCTCGTGGAGTGCACCTGTAGCAGGCTCATGCGAGTCATCTTCACGTTGAGCGAGGTATGCGGCCAGCGCGTCCTGATCCATTTCACCTTCCTCCTCATCTTCGTTCGCCGAAGCAGCTTCACTTGATGAGTCAGACATGTTCTCTTCGCTATCCTCCTCGTCCTCTGAACCACTGCCCTCGTCGCTGGTGGAGACGTCGCCAGTGCTGTCTTCGTCGAACATGTCGACATCGCTGCCCGCTTCTCCTCTTTGTCGTGCGACCATATTCTGACTCCATTCAAGCTGCTTGTTCAGGCGCTCTTGACGTTTGACTTCCTGCTCTGCCTCCCATTGCTCCCGCCTGCGATCGTCGACGTACTTCTGTACCATCTCCCACTTCGCCCGCATGTCCGTAGCAACTTGCCTCGCGATGAGCCTGAACATCTTGTCCGCCTCGGCTCTAAGGTCCTCTTCCGTAGGCCCGCGTTTCGTTTTCCAGTAGTCCAATGCTTCGTACGCTAGCTTCTTCGCGATTTGACGATGGTTCTGTTTTTCCCTGAGCTGCAAATGACGAAGGTACAAGGCATGCTGGACGAGGTGATCTTGGTGGCCGTATTGTGAAGGTGGCTCCCGCTGCACGTGATCCTCTCGGTAGATGCTGCACACGTCCTCGCTCAGGGGTTTGCCTGGTTCAGCGGCATCTAGCAGTCGCTGCCTCATCACAGCCTCTTGCTCAGCGGCCTTTTGATAACGGACGGCAAACTCGTCTCGAGATGGCGGACCACGCTCGTTCTCAGCGTAGGGCTGTTGCAGCTCCTTCAGCTCAAAATCCTCAATGAGCTGATAGAGGTTGCGACGAGGTGGTCGAGGTGGTGAAGGTGGAATAGCATTGGGGTGAGGAGGAACTACGGGAGCGGAGTTGCTCTGGCGGCGTAGCTTCAATCTCAGGCCCGGTCGTGTGGCTTCGGGAGATTGACGCGCATCGATGTTCCCACGACGCTTGCGTTGCGTAGTCGGCGATGACGGACGGCGCGATGCCGTGGTCTCCGCAGCTTCACGTTTTCTCTTTCCCTCTGACTTGACCTGTACAACGTCATCCGATGATTCAAGAGATTGAGCGGGCTCTAGCTCAGTGATCTTTGTCGTGGTGTCTTCGGACCCGACGGCATCTCCAGGCCCGCGCGAAGACCGTAACGATTCCCTTGTAGATTTCCTGGTAGGTGCAGTCGCAGCAGCCTTTGCGCCTGTTTTGGCTTTAACCGCAACACTCTGCTCGCTCTTTGCCAATTTGTCTACAGTTTTCTTCGTCCTGGGACTCACGCGCTTCGGCTGTGGTGTATCACTCAACTCCTTATTGACGCGCCCACTCTTTCTCTTGCCATCTACTTGTATGGTAGTCGGGCCCTGCGCGGCGAATTTCTTCCAGGGCGGGCTCGGCGGCCGAGACTGCGAAGTTGCCCGGCTGTCGCTGCGCACGCGACCACCTTCGCTCTCACTCGCGATCGGGGTATTGCTTCCTGTGCCAAATCGAGCCGAGACGCGACGCCCATCTGCCGTTTTCATTGTCGAAGTCTCTGCGGTAGGGAATTGCCATGGCGGAGAAGGGGCGCGCTTGCGCTTCTTTTCGGGTTTCGTCTTGACTTCTGGGGCGGCCACCTCGGTCGCCTGGGATTCTCTGCGCTTCGTACTTGGCTGAGGTGCTGGACGTAGCGTAGTCGAAGTCTCAGGGCCTTCATGGGCCGCAACGTCCCCATTCTCCAGGCCATTCACTCCATTTGACATTTCCTCCTTGATGCCTGCAGCGCCGGTCGCGTCGACCGAGGGTGATTCAACATTATCTTGAGGTGCCCCAGCAACGGAACCGTCTCCTATTGATGGAAACGCGTCCAGATGTTCGTGTTTCGATTCCGCCGGCCGGTTTTCCTCCAAGGTTGGAGGTTGTGTCGCGGGCATCAACGTGGCCTGGACCCCTCAACCGTCATCGAGCCGATCGTAAAAATTCACCAGAACGTCGTCAAAGGTAGTCGAGACCGCGCTGGTTAGCGTGATGTTGCGGGATTTGTGCTGCGAAGGACCGTTGTCGAGTTATGCTGCCGTGAAGGAGATGCGCCCGCAAATGTGGTTGCACTTCTCGTAATCTCCTCTCCACATCACGCTCGCTCGACTCGCCGCTGCCCGCTTGGCAGTCCGTGCGTCGAAGCCGATGCTCGACTGCGACGACCGCATGCCATGCAGCCAACCTCAGGCGCGCATTGAGAGCTCAACCCCCCCAATTCACCCCAATTCGGACCCGAGGAGCACCATACACTATGTCCTCGGCATTCAGAGCTCTGCGCGTCGCGCAGCGCGCCCCAACTATGCGCCAAACCCCAGTCTCTCGCATCGCTTCCGCCCTTCCTCGCAGCTATGCCACGGCCACTATCCGCGAGGCAACCCCCGACAAGAGCGCCAGCCAGGTCGAGCAGGCCAGCGAGGATCTCTCTGGTAGCGACCCCAACATGGACCCGATGCAGAACGGCAACTACCCGGACCCTTCCAAGACCTCCGCCCTGGCAATGAAGAGGCAGTTCAGAGATCCGCACGCAGAGTGGTGGGACCCGCAAGAGAGGAGGAACTACGGCGAACCGGTGCACGAGGTGAGCAGGGAGTGCGATCTGTAATGAGGGCGAGAGCAATGGCTGACTGAAGCCGCAGGACAACGATATCCTGGGCGTCTTCTCCCCGGAATCTTACACCCACGTAACTCCCGCCTGGGGTGGTGTACTCTTTGTAAGTTTTACTTATTTTACAGGAATGATCAGAAGCAATGGCTGATTTTTCTAGGGCACTTTCGTCGCCGCTTTCTGTGGCGTGCTCACCATCATTGGCGCCTACTACCCGGACAGACCTTCCGCGCCTCGCACATTCCCTGGTGGTCTGGAAGCAGAGCTCGGCGGACCGAAGGCTGTGAGAGCGCGCAGCGCTGAAGATGAACAGTAGATGAGCTTCGTTCAACATGCGCGAAATTTCTTTTGTATGCTGTACATATCAAGCAAGCTCATTACTGAACACAAGAAAATACGACCTGTCACACATGCTGTTTCAAAGCCAAACCGGACGAGGCAGCATCACTATCCTGGCTACTAGTCTAACAAAGCAGCTGGTTCTCGCACCGTATGATCGCGCACGCCTGCCATGGCTTGTTGGCTCGATAGCTTTGATCCATGGAGCAGTGTTTCTATCAATTGATGGTCATATATCCGACGTGAAATTAACAGCTGCATTACCAAATCAAATAGCGGGCACGCTTCATGCCAAATCTCGGATCCCCAGTTGCGCTAACCATATTCGGTGGGACGCTCTGTAATTTGGAGGATTGTGAATGTTATCGACATGAAGTGTGAGCCTGTCCAAGGCCAATTACAGTAATGATGACAACCTTGCAACTTACGAAATCATGCAACTGCCTCAATCGACAAAACTCCACACTGAAGCGAAGAGCTAACGTCGTCCACTGGTTCTCCTTGCCGTACAGTAATGCCGGGCTTACCTGCGCACTGTAGGATGACATGCCCAGATTAGGTTGTTATTGTAAGATCGCGGGGTCCTCCACACATCATGCGAATGAATAATCGAGATGCATGCGCTAGAGATTCTCAGTTCTGTGGACGAAACCCAAGTCCAATCGCTTAGCAATTATGCACACTGCCACTTTGATCTGGCTAGAGATTTCACATGCATTCGCGGAAAATCTTCACTGCCCCGGTTCGCAGGCTGTGCTCCAATGCTGACAGGACCACGTGCGTGCAACTGCTGGTCACGAGGCACGGTACCACCGTTCCGTCATGCCTGACAGGAAAGCCGCCGATGGGAAACTTGTCCTATGGTGTACTCGCTTGACTCCAGCGTCAGCAATCTCATGATTAAGCATTTGCCGTAAGCTGAGTCCGACCGCCGAGATTCGACATGTCTTCTAGAAGCCAGACGCAGCTGAGCAGGTACGGCAGCTACGGAAGGGTCTTCACAGCGCGAGCCGGTGGACGAAGAATGGTGACATCACAACCGACAACTCGACAGCCCGTCTTTTCTGTCCTTGTGGAATACCTCCAACCGATCGTCAAATGAGCGTCGCCCGGCGTAGGGTAGGATTCACTCCATCCGCAGATCGTGCACGCTAATGAAGTCATCTCGGCTTTCGGCGTGGAGTGCCCAGGCTGAATGGAGGCGATGAAGCGCGCATGGCGCAGTCGCCTCCTGCCCCAAGGCCCTTTGTTTGGCGTTTGCGCCACCAGCGCCAAACGTACATAAGCAGCCGGCGCGCCCATTGCGGCCTCAGTCAGCACATTTACACGAAGATTTACACGAAGCACATATACGCGGTGCCACGTTCCACTGCGTCACACTTGGATACTTCGGACTTTCAACGCCCAGATTCGCATTTTTTCCTGTCGCGACAGATCCACGGCCATGCGATTTTCACAGACGTTCCTCTACCTCCTGACCTTCGTCACCGCGATCCAGGCACTCGCCGTGCCCGCGGCCTTCAACTCGTTGGTCGAGTCCGGCACCGAACTGTACAAGCGCAAAGGCGGAGGAGGTGGTAGAGGTGGAGGCGGCGCTAGTAGCAGCGGCGGCAGCAGAAGTGGCTCAGGAAGCTCAGGAAGTTCCGGCAGCCGTGGTGGAAGTGTCTCTTCCGGCTCTGGTACACCGCGATCCTTCGGCGGCGGAGCCTACTATGGCGGAGGAGCAGCGCAGCCATACCGCGCCGGATCGACCGGTGGATGGAGGGGACCGGCGCCTTTCCTGCTAGGCGCGGGCGCCCTCGCGTTCTTCCCTGGCCTCTGGCTCTACGGCGCGTACGCATACCGCTATGACGACAACAACGGCAGGCGGACATACTACAACGAGACCAGCAACCGCAACGAGACGAGGCCTGTGGAGTGCCTTTGCGCTCAATATCAGCAGTGCGGCTGCGCGCAGACCGACGATCAGATTTATCTGAACCAGGTTGCCAACAACCAGACTCTTTCGTCGGTCAAGAATGGCACGCTCTGTAAGTTTGTTGCACATCCTGTTTTGGTGGTTCGATACTAACCTCTATACAGACATTAACGGCACATTGAGCAACGACACCGTCGCTCCTGGCACTGAGAGCACTGGTGCAGCCGGCAGCATGGGCCAGAAGCTTTTCGAAGCCACTGGATACTGGCCTGTCATCGCTGGTGTTGCTTATACGATGTGGTTCTTGTAAACCAGTTTACGTGAGCTGCTGAGATGGCCAGAAGGACAACCTAGCTCATCACTTTGGGACGATTTTCTTACGACGCGCTACATTTTACGATACCCGGATGTCTGTAGATGGGCATTCTTTGTATACATGAGTTGGCTAGCGGAGGTTGCTTTTGTGCATAGCCGTGGCGCCTCTGAGAGGTACGCAAAAATAACATTCGATCTCTTGCATGATTACTTCTACTACCACTTGGTTTTCGCCCAGCGATCTGGCGCCTCTGAGAGGATCGCAAAAATAGCACTCGATCTTGTGCATGATTACCTCTACTACCACATGGTTTTCGCCCGGCGATCCTGAAGGTCGCAGAGGTGCTTGGGTGTTCAGATGGTGTGCCGCCTGCGGTTCGCACTACATTCTATAACAATTCTCTATATGAATAGCTCGATATTTCCCATGCACTCCATAATCGCATGCTGCTCAGAACGCGACCGAAGTATTGTGATTCAATCATACATCAACGATCAATGCAGGACAGCTTCAAGCCCCACCACTCCACAACTTCTGGTGACTTCATATCAACAGACTATGAGCTCAGTCTTGAATTTGAGAAAACCACCGTAGACGATCGACGCGGTCGATGCGCCGACAGTAAAACTCGGGCCTCGCCGCCGCTACACCTCTCTCACACATGTAGACCTTCCCTCCCCACCAACCGCACAAAGTCAACTCTCAAACCCCGAAAGAAACCACACCCATCCCACCGTCTTCCTCCCAACAACGCAAAGACATCTCTCCCAAACCATGGCCCGTAAGCCCTCCCTCCCCCTCCCTCCCTCCCTCCCCCTCAAACCCAGCCAGTCTCTAACCCATCCCCCCAACGCAGACCTCCCCTCCAACCCCTTCCCCTCCCTCCCCCTCCCCTCCACCTCCGGCACCCCCACCAACCCCTCGACCCTCTCCGGCCTCAGCATCCTCTTCCCCCTGCCCCCCTCCCCCCAGCTCCCCCTCGCCTTCCGCTCCGCCGCCGACCGCCTCCTCGCCAACGGCGTCAGCCACGTCTTCGGCCTCTCCCCGTCCTCGCCCTCCGCCCATCTGCAGACCAAAGAGCGCCTCGCGCTGCCGTTCCAGCTCCTCTCCGACAGCGAGGGCGCGCTGAAGAGGGCGCTGGGCGGGTTCGAGGGCACGCTGGCGGTGGAGGACGGGGTTGTGGTGGGGGTTTGGGAGGGGGAGGGAGGAGGAGGAGGCGCGGAGGAGGTGCTGGGGTGGCTGGAGGGGCGGGTGGGGAGGCGGGGGCTGAGCACGCGGGCGGAGGCGGATATGTTGGAGAATATGACGGGGCGGTGAGAGGGGTTTTTTTTTTTCCTTGCTGGGGGGGGGGCAAAGAGGGGTTGTTTTTCGAAGTGTCGTGGCGAGTGTTGAGTGGGAGGTGTCGTGATGGCGGAGGTGGTGGTTGATGGTCGAGGGCTTGGGGGGAGAATGTGTGTGGGGAAGGAAAGGAAGAGGAAAGGATAGGGAAGGGTGACATGAACGAAACAATGCGACTCTCGATTTAAGGCCGTGAACAGGCAGCAAATGGTATCTTGGCCCTTCCTATATTCATCCGATAACTCCTTTTCCGAAGGCGGGTCTGTCCTTCGTGGTTCCCATGCCAAAGCCAAAAGAAAAGAAAAGCAGAACCCCCATCAATTCCATGAAAAGCATCTAGTCGATCGTCATCCGATTCTGGATTTGCCCGAGCGGATGCGCAGGACCCTGGAAGTCGTTTGCACCACCGTAGGGCGATACTTTGGGGTCTTCTGGGCTCTCCAGCTTCCGCTTCTGGATGTGGGGCTTGAGGCCCTTGTTGAAGTTTCGTGTGCACAAGCACGCCGTCACGATGGAAGCGATGAGCAGCAGGATGGTGATGACGGCGAAGACGGTGAGCGCTTTGCGGGCGGGGAGGTACTCGTTGACCTTGGCCATGTCGCCGGTGTCGTACATCCTGACGAGCTTGAAGATGAAGTAGGCCATGGCGGCAAAGTAGACGACGACCATGATCGCTTGGCCCCAGTACGACTCGCGCCGCGTGACGAAGGCGGCGAAGAAGAGGAAGCAGACGGTGATGGGGACAGCGACGATGGTCAGGTAGAATTCAAAGTCGGTGAAGTTAGAACCGACGATGACCAGGAACTGCACCGTGAACGCGAGGAAGAAGAAAAAGTCGAACTTGAGGAGGGCGATGTAGATCTGATCGAACCTATTAGCGGATGTATGAGTATGTAGACATATGCACACTCGCCTGGAACGTCAAGTATCGCCGCTTGAGCCTCAGATCGGCCGAGATGTTCTTGTAGATGGTCCATGCGAACTCGCGGTAAAGCTTCCAGGCCACTCCACTGAGCAGAATGGTGCCCAAGGCGATGACACAGGGACATGCGAGAAGGAACCAGTAAATCTTGTCCCAGATGTTCAAACTGATCTGCGCTGGTCCACCGCCGGGAGGATAGAGCAGGGTATCAATGGCTTCCTTGACCTGGGTCATCTGCACGCCCGAATAGATGAGCATGCCGGCATTGTAGAGGCAGAGCCCAATGACTTGAATTGTGTTCTTCGCGCGCAGCGCATCGTACACCAGGACCAGCTGGTACAAGAAGCCGAAGATGAACAGGGCCAAGTATGTCGGGATGGAGTGTGACGCGCTCGTTCCTTTGGAGTTCGGCTGCAGGCTGACTTCGAACTGGCCGAAGACGTATCCTTCGATTGCAAGGGCGATGATGGCTTGGAAGACGGCGACGAGCGCAAAGGTCCAGGTCCAGGGAGAGTTGGGCAGCCACATCATGCTCCGCCAACAGCTGCGCCGCTGAGCATTTCCAGACGAAGTGGGCAATCCCTCGCGGTCGTGGTAGCCACCTGGCGGGTTGTACAGGTTGCGGCGGTCCTCGATGCTGAAAGAGCCGCTGTGGAGAGGCTTGTACGATTCACCAGCTCCAGCCCCGAGGAGCGAGGTGCGGTACTGGCGTTTTGGGGAAGCTATTTTGGCGGTGGTGTGAAGGCCGCCCGTGGGCGACCAAGCGCGCGGCGAGAAAGTGGAAGGGCGTGATGGTGCGACAAGGGCGACGGATGCTGCAGGCAAGGCGTGGGAAGTGGGCGCGGGTCAGGCGCGGCCGGTGCGACAGGGCTGAAGGAGGGTTGGGAGCTGGAGGCGCAAGTGGGCGGCGACAGGTGAGATTTGGGGGCGTGAGGCCGCGAATGAGCGTGGGGCGGAGGAGTGCTGCGGCGGGTGCAGGCACACGACAAGCGCGACGACGAGTCGTGTGGGAGCGAGGGTGACAGTCAGTGGTGAGGGTAGTGACAGCAGCGGTGGAGGAGGTGGTGGTGGTGCGAAGGGCTGGAGAGCGGCGGTGCGGCCTGCGCTTGGTGCGAGGGAGAGGTCGAGACTCGCGGCGTTTCACACCTGTCGGGCGTCGGCCTGGGGCACGAGTGGCTCGTCAGCTGCGACTTGGCGGGGAAGGCCGCTGGGCCGCTGGGGGCAGGTGTCGAGCGCAGGTGTCAGGGTCGAGAGGGTCGAGAGGGTCGAGGGGGTCTGCCGGAAGGTCTGCCGGGTCTGCCGCTGGAGTGCAGCAGGGCGGCGGGAGATCGGAGGATGGCGCTCGATTGCGCTGAGACGGCGGGCCAGGGGTGTTCTGCTCGCGTGTCTTGTGTCTTGCGATAATAAGTTTGTGCCTGAAAGTTGTGCCTGAGGTTGGTGTAAGGTATAGGTAAATGTACTCTGGTGCTACTCCCGTTATTTTTGTAGCACTCGTGCATGTCACCCGGCGAGCTCTGCCGCCGTACAGAACACGATTATTACTCGCTCGGCACCTGCTCGCCTGTCCCGTGCTCCAACCCCCGACCTCCACCTTCTAATCGCACGCCGTCGCCCGTCGGCTGTCTTGCTGTCGCTCGCTCGTGTCCGTGTCCGCGCTGTGCTCTGCTCGCGTGCTGCTCAGCGTGTCCACGCTAGCGCTTGCGAAAAAATCTCCCTCGTACGCGTGCAACACCGACTTCCGACACCTCTTCCTCTCCCACAACCACCCCCCGGCAGCTCCATATCCTGCATGCTGGGGCCAGTCTCAAGGGTATGTGACCGGTACTTTCATTTCTTCCTTCATAATCACGTGATGACAGTAATCTAACAAGAGAACCGTTGCGAATGACCTTGCTTCGGCAGGCGGATGATCGCACATAGACCAAATTTCTGATCTACTCATCTCTCACGCATTTGTGCAGCTTGGCTCAATGAACACCAGCTAACGCACAATCTAGCCAATGTCGACCGTGTCCCAAAATGCTGTCCGCAGGCTGCGGCCCTACCTCTTCCACAGCTTCAAGCAATCTCAACGCATTGCTTGTGCGCGGACCTTCACGCGTTCTTCTATAGTCCCCCAAGTAGAAGCTTCGAAAAATGTTACACATGACTATGAGAAGCGGCTGGCTCAGCTTGACGCCTACAAGCCGCGTGGAGAGTGGTACCCTCGCTTGGCCCTTCACTCCGACCCGCAGCGGATGCCGGTAGCAAGTTTCCAGCAAGAGTATGGCCGACTGGGCAATGACGAGACGAGTGACGATACCCGGAGAATCACTGGTACGATGTTGTGTCCAATCCAAGCAAGCGCCGGTCGCTGATAGGCAAGGTAGGCAAAGTGCAGTCTGTTCGTACAGCTGGCTCCAAGCTGGTGTTCCTCGATGTGAAAGACGGGCACAACACGCTGCAAGTCGTCGTGCAGTTGAAGCACGTTGAGGTATCTGGCAGCAATGTTGCCGATCTCAAAACGCTGGCAAAGGTCGTGCGGAAGGGTGATTGGTTCTCCTCGGTCGGCCGACCTCATCGCACCGCCAGGGGCCAACTGTCTCTCCTTGCTGCCGAACTGCCCGTCCTCATGTCGCCATCTTTGCACCAGATCCCTGAAACCCTGGACGACCCAGAGACCCGCGCGCTGCAGCGCCATGTAGACATGCTGGCCAATCCTGCCGCGGTGCAGACTCTCCGCGCGAGGCACATCGTTGAGCGAGCCATTCACGACTTCCTCGACTCGAAAGACTTTGTCAAAGTCAACACGCCTATCCTCCAAGCTGGCGCCGGCGGCGCCGTCGCACGACCCTTCGAAACAGAAGCCACTGAAATGGAAGGCCAACCCCTCAACCTTCGCATCGCCCCCGAACTCTGGCTAAAGCGCCTCATCGTCGGTGGCATGGACCGCGTCTACGAGCTCGGCCCCGTCTTCCGCAACGAAGGTGTCGACGCCACACACAACCCCGAATTCACCATCTGCGAATTCTACGCCGCGCAAGCCTCCCTGACCGACCTCATGCGCTGGACCGAGTCCCTCCTGCGCCACATCCAGCGTGCCCTCTCCCCCCATCTCGCCAACCTCACCGCCCTCACCCCCGAACCCCTCGACCTCAAACCCCCCTTTCAAACTCTCGAACTCATTCCCTCGCTCGAGTCTGCCCTCTCCCGGCCCCTCCCCTCTCTCACAGCCCCAACCGCCCATGCCGACCTCCTGGCCCTCTTCGCCAACCTCTCCCTCCCCCTCCCCTCCAAACCCACCCTTCCCCGCCTCCTCGACGCCCTCGCAGCGACCTATCTCGAGCCCCTCTGCACCACCCCGACCTTCATCACAAACCACCCCGCCGCCCTCTCCCCGCTCAGCAAACACTATACCTGCCCGATCACCGGCCAGCTCATCTCCGCGCGCGCCGAGCTCTTCGTCGCCTCCCGCGAGATCGCGAACATGTACGAGGAGGAGAACTCGCCGTTCGAGCAGCGGGCGAAGTTTCAGCGGCAGTTGGAGTTTCAGGCTGTGGATGGGGAAGGAGACGGCAGGAAGACGGTCGATGAGAGTTATCTTGAGGCGCTGGAGTGGGGGCTGCCGCCTACGGGCGGGTGGGGTTGCGGCGTTGACAGGTTGGTGATGTTGTTTTCGGGACGGGGGAGGTTGGGGGATGTTTTGGCTTTTGGGGGGTTGAGGAATGTTGTTGGGGTTGGGAAGAGGTGATGTTGGACGTGAAAGAGCGACTTTGTACAATACTTTTTATCATTACATGTATCAACTATAGCGAAGAAGCTTGCGTCGTCAAGTCTCGTCTGATTCCCGTCAGTATAGCTGAAGCTAGACGCGTGGATTCGATGGCTTCGGATGGCGATACTCGTTTTCCGGAGTGTCTCTGTAGCGAAGTCGAAACCCCCCTCGTCACGACTCGAAGATCGTGCACGCGAGGGTATCGTCGTCGTTCAATCGGTCACATGGTGCGGCCACAGACAAGCGAGAAACGGCTAGGAACTGAAATGCGGAGAGAGGACCCGCCTCCGCACTGGACGCTCGGCTTCACATGTCAACCCTCGGCCACTCGAGGGCAGCTTAGCACATGTCACTGACGCTCACGCGTCGCTTCTGGCTGTGTTGGCCTCATCCACTCTTCATGTTACACGCCTCTACCACTCGACTACAACGACCTTCATGATACACCAGCGCATTCCACCGTAGCCACTGCGGCCCTCACTGCGGCCCCCCACCCACACCAAGATGGCCGCGCAGTCCACCCTGCGCAAGTCGCCCTCGGACCGCTTCTCAGAGACCTTCGACTACTTCTACAACCGCCTCGCCGCCCGTCTCGACCACCTCCAACGCCGCGGCCCCCTCTCCTCCCGAACGACCCGCCTCGCCGCGACCCTCGCGCTCTCCCTCGCGATCATCACAGCCAGCTACGGCGGCTACAAAACGTACAGCCGGCGCAAAGCCGACCGCGAGACGGGACGGCGGCTGGTGCGGCGCAACAGCGGCCTGCGCGGCAAGGACGGCAGCCGCACGATCTTCGTGCCGTACAAGGACTCCACGAGCCGCGTGACGATCTTCCCGACCAAGAAGACGACCTTCGACGCGCACCGCCGGCTCTTCCTGGCGTCGTCGGGCCAGGCGGGCGACAGGTATGACCCGGCAACGATGGGGCCGCCGCCCACGGGCATCAAGCCTGGGCTTAACGTTGCGTTCCTGCACCAGTTCTTGAGCCTGATGAACATCATGGTGCCGCGGTGGAGGTCGAAGGAGTCCGGGCTCCTGACGACGCATGCGCTGTTTTTGCTCGCGAGGACGTATTTGTCGCTGGTTGTTGCGAGGCTGGATGGAGAGATTGTGCGGGACCTCGTGGCGGGCAAGGGGAAGGCGTTTCTGCTGGGAATCTGCAAGTGGCTCGCCATCGGGTCGGTGAGCTCTTACACCAACAGCATGATCAAGTTCCTGCAGTCGAAGATCAGCATCGCGTTCCGCACGCGGCTGACGAGGTACGTGCATGATCTGTACCTGGGCCCTGATCTGGCGTATTACAAGCTGCACAATCTGGATGGCGGAATCGGACAGGGGGCGGACCAGTTCATCACCCAGGATTTGACGCTCTTCTGCGACAGCGCTGCTTCGCTGTACAGCTCGCTGGGAAAACCACTGGTGGATATCTTCACTTTCAATTTCCAACTTTACCACTCGCTCGGGCCGTTTGCTTTGACTGGACTCCTGGCCACTTATTTCGGGACTGCGACGCTGCTACGGAAACTCAGCCCGCCTTTCGGAAAGCTAAAAGCGATGGAGGGACGGAAAGAGGGCGACTTCAGGGCTCTCCACGCACGTTTGATTGCCAACGCGGAAGAAGTCGCTTTCTATAACGGAGGCGCCACCGAGCACGTTCTGCTCGACAAGAGCTTCAAGGAGTTGAGGACGTGGGTCGAGAATATCTACAAGATCCGCGTTGGCTACAACATCCTGGAAGACTTTCTGCTCAAGTACAGCTGGTCTGCATTCGGCTACATCATCACGTCGCTGCCGGTCTTCCTACCCGTGATTGGAGAATTGACTCCAGCGCCAAGGGCTCAATCTTCGCCCGAATCCGCAGTTGAGGTTGGCAGCCGGAGCAAGACTCACAATCAGAGCGACGGCCGAATGAAGCAGTTCATCACGAACAAGAGACTCATGCTCAACCTCGCCGACGCGGGAAGCCGCATGATGTACAGCATCAAGGACCTGTCGGAACTGGCCGGGTACACCAGCCGTGTGTACACCCTGATCAGCACGCTGCACCGCGTGCACGCCAAGGCGTATGCGGCGCCCAGGTATCAGCACGCTGAGCTGTACAGTCTGGCCAGCATCGAGGGCACCCTGCACCGCGGCTTCGATGGGGTTCGCTTGGAGGACGTCCCTGTCGTCGCCCCGGCGTTGTACCCCATGGGTGGCGAGGAATTGATTGAGAACATCTCGTTCATAGTGGGCCCTGGCGACCACCTGCTCATCACCGGGCCCAACGGCGCTGGCAAGTCCGCGGTGGCCAGGATCGTTGCAGGCCTGTGGCCGACGTACCGCGGCCTGACTTCTCGGCCCCGCCAGAACGGGCAGGACGGGATCATGTTCCTCCCTCAGCGGCCGTACCTGAGCCCCGGGACTTTACGGGACCAGGTCATCTACCCGCACACGGAAATGGACATGCGCGACGCCGGCCGGCGAGAAAGCGAACTGCAGAGCATCCTCGAGCAGGCCAAGCTCGGCTACCTGACTGACCGAGAAGGCGGGTGGGACACCCGCAAGGAGTGGAAGGACGTGCTGAGCGGCGGCGAGAAGCAGCGCATGGGCATCGCGCGCCTGCTCTACCACGAGCCTCGCTTCGCCTTCATCGACGAGGGCACCAGCGCCGTGAGCTCGGACGTCGAGGGCCTGCTCTACGAGCGGGCCAAGGGCAAAGGAATCAGTAAGTCTAGTCTCTCCGCGTCCCATATTCCGGCCCCCACACCGCGCAGCGCAGCGCAGCCGCTCGGCGCCCAGCTAACTCGCGCCGCACAGCTCTCATCACGATCTCGACCCGCGCCTCGCTCAAGCGCTACCACTCGTACACGCTGACGCTGGGCCTGGGCGAGGACGCCAACGAGCACGAGTTCCTGCGGGTTGGGACGGCGGGCGAGAAGGACAGCGTGGAGAAGGAGTTGCAGGAGCTGCGGGAGCGCTTGGCGCTGGTAGACTCGTGGAAGGCGAGGAGGCAGGAGATTGAGGAGGAGCTGGGGGAGGTGTGGGTGAGGACGGGAGAAAGCGGAGCCTGAGAGTCGCGGGACGCCCGACGACGGCGTGTATGGGGTTTTCTGGAGAGGCGCGCCGGCTAGTTTGGGGTGCGTGGAGGGCTAAGAGAATCGCACGGGCAAGACCGAGGGCGGGTGATCAGTAGCCGTGTCTTTGTCGTCCGTCTCGCCTACATGTATGCAGTCACACGTGCTCGTGATGTTGAAGACCGGTTCTTGTGTCTGAGAACGTGGGCAGACTTTCACCGTGATATCCGGACTCAGTATCCGGCTTTGCGCGCAATTGGCTCTGAGGAACAAGACAGACAAGACGGCGCCACCAAGCACCTTGAACACGCCACTGCCAGAGCCTCGTCATGTTGTCGCCAACCATCGCGCGGCACATGACAAACCGCACTTTCCCTCGTCCAGAACTCCGGTCGAGTCACACGCGCCGCTACGTCAACGCCCAGCGCCGTTTGATTCATTCGCGACCCGGCATCCTCCAGCTGCCAGGCAAACAAACATCCTGTCTCACCGCCGGCCGGGCAGCCACAGTGGGCCATCGCCCTCCTGACCTCCCGTATGTGACCGTAGCCCGCGCCCCTTCGGACTGCCGTTCTCGCGCCCGCCAAGCGCCCAAGGATCTCGCGTGGGGCCCCGTAGCGCAGCGTCTCCTCAGCCAGATCAGGCCTGGGCGAAGACAGCCCGGGTGCAGCAGCAGAGGTTAAGGAGCCTTGCCTTATGTCCCGGCGTACCAGGCGGCGCCGGAGAGACACGAAGGACGGCGGACCCGCTCCTCGCCCGCCAAACTTAAGCGACGCCAAGGTCTCCAAGCACGCTTGGGGCATGCTTGCCCCAGTCGCCGCCCCGCCTTAGCGCGGTGGCAAGGGCGCCAACAATGCAACCCGCAGAGAGTCGGATAGCCTTTGCGGTATGCGCTGCGCGCATCGGGTAATGACCGGCGGCCGGAGTGCAGGCGCTAGGTGTTGGTTAGCCGGCCTTTGGAATTCTCGCTGTGGGGCGGACGATGTCCGGTGCTTGATGAGATCGCGCGCACGCGCGCCGTTTGACCCAATGATCTCCAGCCCACGCGAGTTTTCCTCGTGCGTGCGTGCGGCCGGGGACTGGAGAAAACCGGACTACTCCGCGGGGTGCACCCACATAGTCTGGAGGTCTGGGGGAGAAACCGTGGCCGCACGGCCCATCTTTTGAAGTTTCCTCTTCAAATGCAATCCCGAGAGTAGTGATGGTGTGTTGGAGCAGTGCCCGAAGGGAGGGGCGCCGGCCTGGGCGTGCCGGGTGACGCCCGGTCAAGACATTATGGATCCGTATTGCATTGGCAGGAGCCGTGATATATAAGTTTCCCGTGTAACCCTCGTTCTCCATGTCTCTGTCCCCCAGAAACGCTGTTTGTCTCGATTCAATTCTTTGAACGTTGCATTGAGCTGTGCTGTCGAGCTCTTTGTTGTACAGGGAAGACCCGCCCTTTTTATTCATTCGGTGATCCTCACACCTCGTCGTCGCCATGGCTGGTGGTGCGGCCCTCAACATCTTCCGCATGGGCAAGAGCGGTTTGCCCAAGCAAGTCTTAAACCGTCATCTCTGGCTCGCCGTCCTTACCTTCGGTCTCATGGGCGCTGCTCGTGGTGTCGATGAAGGCCTGATTACCGGTATCTTCAACACTGATGTGTTCAAGCGCAGCCTCGGTCTCGACGAGCTCGATGCTGGCGCCCTTGCCGGCGTCAAGGGCAACGTTTCGTCCATGGTCCAGCTTGGCTCTATCCCTGGTGCTCTCCTCGCTTTCTTCGCTTGCGATTGGTTCGGTCGTGTCTGGGCTACTCGTCAGCTCTGCGTCGTCTGGCTCATCGGCATCGCCATCTTCATGGGCAACAACGGCCACATGGAGCTCGTGTACTTCGGCCGCTTCCTCGCTGGTATCGGAATCGGCGAGACTGTCGTCGTCGGTCCGGTGTACTTGAGTGAGATTTCCCCTGCACCGATTCGTGGTCTGTGCACCTGCGCCTTCACAGGGTCTGTTTACCTTGGAATCCTGATCGCGTACTTCGCCAACTACGGCACCCAGATCAACGACGCAATTTCCGACACGCCCACGCGATGGCTCTTGCCGACGTCCGTCCACCTCATGTTCGGCGTCGTCATCCTCTTCGCTTCCCTGTTCGCCATCGAGTCGCCCCGCTACCTCGTCCGCGCCGGCAAGCGCGACCAGGCCCTCGCCAACCTGGCCAAGCTCCGCGGCATGGAGCCTTCCGATCCCTACGTCGCTGAGGAGTTCGCCGGCATCGAGTACTCCTTCCAGGAAGAGCAGGAGGCCACATCAGGCATGGGTTGGAAAGGCATGTGCCGCGAAATCTTCTGCATCAAGCGCAACTCCTACCGCCTGTTCCTCACGAACCTCGCTCAGCTCCTGGCTTGCTGGTCCGGCGGATCCTCTATCACTGTCTACGCGGCGGACCTGTTCAAGATCGTCGGCATCACCGGCCAGGAGGCGTCGCTGCTTTCGACCGCGATCTTCGGCGTGGTCAAGTTCGTCGCCGCGGTCGTCTGCGCGCTCTTCCTGGTGGACACTCTGGGCCGCAAACGCTCCCTCATCATCGGCATCGCACTCCAGACATTCGCAATGTTCTATGTCGCCATTTTCCTGAACATTGTGCCCATTGCCAAGGACGAGGACTACACACCTAACGCGTCGGAGTCGAAGGCCTCCACGGGCGCAATTGCCATGATATATCTCTCTGGCGTGGGCTGGGCCCTCGGCTGGAATTCGGGACAGTATCTGCTTAGTTCAGAGCTTTTCCCACTGCGCATTCGTGCTGTATGCTCGTCGATAACGATGGGAAGTATGTTGATTCTCAGCCCTCAAACGAAGCGACTTAGAAAGCTTCGGAGCAAGCGCGGCGAAAGCGCGGACGCCCCGGACTTCGGGGCTTCCCGCTATGCTCCCGCGTTCTCTCCACCAATGATCTCACGCTAACGCTCTCGAATAGTGCACTTCATTGGCCAGTACACGACCAACAAAGCCCTTCCCAACATGCTCCTCATCGAAGACGGCCTCACCCCGTCCGGCACATTCTACTTCTTCGGCGTCATCAGCATCATCGGTGCAGTCTGGGTCTGGCTTTGCATCCCCGAAGCCGCTGGACGCAGCCTCGAGAGCGTCGACAAGCTCTTCGACCTGCCCTGGTACAAGATCGGTCTGCACGGCCGCAAGGTCGCAGAGGAGTACGACCGCGAGGTGGAGAACCTGCGCGCCCAGGAGAAGCTCGAGAAGGAGCCCGAAGTCAGTTACAGGGAGGCGTCTTAGATGCGTTGACGATTGGTGCTACAACACGATACATACGACGATACTTCGCTGTGATGATGATGGCTGCGCGGAGCCGCGGCCATCGAGCGATGAATATAAAGATATTTCCCTTACTCGTTCTGCGCCCCGCAGGCTTCCTACGTTCCACTTTGTCTACACAGAACGATTCTCTACACGCATTTGCGCAAAGTGCAACGAGTGGCGCATATACTGTTGCAAGCTTGCTAACGTCCACATGATATTACAGCATTACCAGACCTTACACTAGGGCTTCTATCACTCTTTCCGAGACGCTTTCGGAATATCCTGGGCGCTGAAATGACACGTTCTCACTATACCACAGTCACCAGACACCTCTTTCGGTTGGCAAGATCTACTGGCTATCAACTGATCTTGATTTATTGGTAATACTATCACGACATCACGTTCACGCCTGACTGTTTTCTCGGACGAATATCCTGGAGCGGAGTGTTCGTTTCTCATTTCCCTCATTCTACTCCACAGAATGTTGATGCTTCAGTACATTACAAGAGGAGAGCAACCTTTTCTGTCCACGTCGCCGGATCCAACACATCACGAAACCCACGGTTTCCAGCTACTCGACCAAGCATCTCCGCCAATGATGATGGAGAAAGCGCCATTCATCACGGCCTGCGCAACCAACATTTTGACGCACAGGACCACGATCCTTCGGACCTCACTCCAAGACACTGACTGCCATGCCTCGCGGAAGCTAAGAGTGCCTCGAGGTTCGGCAAGTATTCCCGGCTTGAGACCGTCGGTGCCGTTGGAGTTGAACGATCGATCGAACGAGATGATGGTCTCTTCTTCTTCGGGGAGCATGGACGCCTGAATTCGTGTGAGGGCCATGTCCAGCGGAATGCAGACGGTGAAGCTGATGCTTCTGGTCACAAGCCAGATGAGTGTCCTGGTGACGTGCTCTGATGTGAGACCCTCTCTGAGCGCCCCAGGCTCACTGTTGTTTAGGTCGAAAGGATGCTTGAGTAGTACGGGCACGACTGCCAAGATCAGACTCTCCGCGAGACCGTGCAGGGCAATCGGTCGCCATGTTGCGCGAAGCGTGGGGAGGAAAGGCGGCAGGCGTCGGTACCAGATTCGCAGCGTCGGCTGGGTGATTATGATGTGCACCCACGCAGTGGACCAGGATATCAAGCAGACTTTGGCGACGAAGTCACCCAGACTGAAAACCAGAATGGTTTTGAAAAGGCCGATCAGGGTATCCGGGACTTCGGCAGCTTCTTGTCTCCCAGGCGTCGGGAAGCTGTAGAAAACTCCGATCGGGATGGCGGCAACCATGACGGCGATCCACTGACAACATTTGCACGCCAAACCACGAAACGGTCCCAGAACTCCTCCGACTCGGTACACATGGCGGACTGTAGTGCGGATGCTTGAGGTGATCTGGCGCTCTTGTTTCACTGGTGGCTGAGATTCATCGCCGTCATTCTTCTTCGACGTCCACGGAGCCTGGGCAGGTATGACGACCTGTGGTGCCTCCAGCACCGCCAACGTATAGATCATGCTCCACAGAGAGTAACTGACCTATCATAGATATCAGCACCCATTCGATCACGACTTTGCGACCTTCTCGCTCCGAATCGAAACGAGTAACGACTCAAGAACAGCTTTCGGAGATCTGATGGGAGGTGATGAGTTGGCTTACAATCCAATTGAATACAGCATGTGCTATGCTTGTGAAGAAATGAAGCACACTGTAGAACGAAGGCAGATTTCTCAGATGCGTCCAGTCATCAATGAGTTGGTCGATGTCGATAGGCGCATTTGCATCGTCCGTCATGGTATCGGTGGCATTCTAAAAGCATGGGTCAGCGCATTATTCTCTTCTGGTTAATCGCAGCAGACGAATCATACCACGATGGTCTCAGACAACCTTTTGGGATCGCTGGGGATTACAGTCTCGCTTGGGAGTTCACCCATAGGGACATCCTGCTGTGCATCCATTTTTCTTCGTCCCCGCACTTGATTGGGTTTGACAGGAAGAAGTGTCCCTTCGACGTAGAGCGAAGGTTTTTAAGGTCTGCACCTTCAATGAGAACCAATGTCAGCTGAACGGTCACGGCTTCAGCACAGCCGCCTGAAGGATCGCGCTAAAATCGTCCTGTTGGAACCGCGCGCCACTAGCAGGCATTTGCTCTGTTGCAGGCAGAATCGATACAAGAGGCTACTTTGAGTTTCTAGCTGAGCCTTGCTCCGCGCAAAGAATCGCCTGAAGCGCAGGAGCGATCGTGTGGTGTCAGCTGTAGCAGCACTCAAACGTGTGGTTATGGTCACTAATGAACTTCCAGAAAGCAAGTCTTCGGTTAGCGTGCCGAAACCGAAGCAATGCCGGTTGATACGGTAGGCACAGCGGGTTGCGGGCTGCGTGACTGGTCGATTTGGACCGCGATATATTCCTAGCGTCTGAGGAGTCACTCACGACTCTTGGTTTAGGCGGTAGAGCTTGTGTCTGCCGTTACATCATGTCTCTACACACACTCGACTTTCATGTTGTAAAAGCACTCGCATTGTTGCACTGCCCAGAGACAAGGGACTCAGACTGCGACGTAGAACCATCCACCTTTTGCCTGAAGCTCCAGATTCACGGGGCATTGAAGAAAAGATCTCTCTGAGTCTCTCAGCTTCGCGAAAAATTGTAAGCTCAGCGTGCGACCTTCTCTTCAAGACCATGGAGTCTGCATCTTTCATCGAAGGGTTTTTTGATTCGATTTCAACAAGAGTATCTATTCACCCTTCAACGGTATATCTCGGCTGCGACAGTACGCTCGAAGCGGTGTAGGCGAGTTTAGAATGCTCACATCATTGAGCAGATTGATGAACACGATCGTAACACTTTATCCTGGTTCTGTGCCACTGCACATGCAAGTTGCAATCCATCTCAAGATTTTCGTAGAATACCGTAGTCTGAGACCTGAAGGTGTTGGAGAACTTTCACTCCAGAGCAGTTCTATATTTTAGTACCCGTGTCGCTGTGTGCTGGTTGCTGGTTGGTTGATGGTTGCCGTGACGCAAAGGCGGCGTTTGGCTTTTGGTGGGGTGTTGAAACACCCGGCGAAGCTGGTCTGGCCTCGCCCTGCAGCAGAGGCGCAGTGAAAGGCGGGACTTCTTGTACCTGGCACTTTTGTTTGCCTCAATCCACACTTTTTCCTTCTGTTAATCATAACTGCAATCTGAACAATTCACCATGGCAGCCGCGATCAAAGACACTGTCAACAACATGCTCTCCGCCCTCAACCTGGGCGGTGACAAGGCCGGCCAGGATGTCCCACCGCAACCTCCCTCCGAATCCGATTTCACTGAGCTCAAGCAAAAGTACGAGAAGGCAGGCCAGGGCCATGTTTTCCAATACTGGGAGGAGCTCAAGCCCGAAGAGAAGGGTGCCATCTTCCAACAGCTCCAGCCCATTGACCCTGAGCACATCAACAACATCACCGAGAAGGCCCTCAACCCGCCTGAGGAGAAGAGCGAGGACAGCAAGCCCAGTCTCGATCAGCTGCCTGACTCAGCCACTTCGTCTGTCATCGATAGCAAGAGCGGCGATTTGGACAAATGGTACGAGTCTGGTCTCAAGCTCATTTCTGAGAACCAGGTAGCTGTTGTTCTCATGGCGGGCGGCCAGGGCACTAGACTGGGCAGCTCTGCCCCTAAGGGTTGCTTCGACATTGGTTTGCCGAGCAAGAAGAGCCTTTTCCAACTGCAAGCGGAGCGCATCTGGAAGCTGCAGCACCTTGCCAGCAAGACCTACAACAAAGAGGACGTCAGCGTGCCTTGGTACATCATGACTTCGGGTCCCACTCGCAAGCCGACCGAACAATTCTTCGAGGAGAACAAGTACTTCGGTCTGAACAGGAACAATGTCATCTTCTTCGAGCAGGGCGTGTTGCCTTGTATCAGCAACGAGGGTAAGATTCTGCTAGAGAACAAGGGCAAGGTCGCTGTCGCACCTGACGGCAACGGTGGTATCTACCAGGCCTTGATTGGCTCTGGTGTTGTCCAGGACATGGGCAAACGTGGAGTCAAGCACATCCACGCTTACTGCGTCGACAACTGCCTCGTCCGCGTCGCCGACCCAACCTTCATTGGTTTCAGCGCGGAAAAGGATGTTGAGATTGCGACCAAGGTCGTTCGCAAGCGCAACGCCAAGGAGAGTGTCGGCCTCATCCTGCAGAAGAACGGCAAGCCTGCTGTCGTCGAGTACAGCGAGATCAGCACGGAACTTGCTGAGGCCAAGGACCCTAAGGACAGCGAGCTGCTCAAGTTCCGTGCCGCCAACATTGTCAACCACTACTACAGCTTCCGTTTCCTCGAGAGCATTCCGGACTGGGCTCACAAGCTGCCTCACCACGTTGCGAAGAAGAAGATTCCTTGCGTCAACGACAAGGGCGAGCAGATCAAGCCTGAGAAGCCCAACGGCATCAAGCTCGAGCAGTTCGTGTTCGACTGCTTCCCCTTCCTGCCCATGGACAAGTTCGCGTGTATGGAAGTGAAGCGTGAGGATGAGTTCTCTCCTCTCAAGAATGCGAAGGGCACTGGCGAGGACGACCCCGACACCAGCCGCAAGGACATCCTGCTCCAGGGCAAGAGGTTTTTGGAAGAGGCTGGTGCTACCGTCATCAGCGAGGAGTCTGATGCAGGCGTGGAAGTGAGCCCTCTCATTAGCTACGGCGGTGAGGGTCTTGACTTCCTCAAAGGCAGAGAGATCAAGGCTCCTGCTGTCATCGAAAAAGAAGACTAGACACCGAAATTGCACGTTGATCGATGTGACCAGTCTTGTTACACGGCGTTTGGATCATTAGCACTCGATAAAAGGAAATGAATGACGATGTCACGGACACCATTGAGATTTGAACGACCCACGTTTGACTACATTCGTCGTATAACCATAAGATGTATATTGTAAGCGACACGATACGAGTTGCAGTAACATCTTTCCGGTTTCATACCCGGACTCACTTATTAGCATTAGAAGCGCTCGCATTGGCAATCGCTTTCGTCACTTCGTCCCCGCACGCTCCAACGCTCCAGTCGGGAGTGCCGTCCGCGGCTAAAGCCAATTGGCTCGCGTGCAGGCTTTTCTGCGGTGCGCCATCCCACCTTCGGTTGGCCAGCTTTGCGATCCTCCTTCTTCTGACCGTCCACAATCAACAACTACTTCCTTGCATTTTTCTCAGACTGTCAGTCGGAGGGCTGTTGTGGAAGTGAAGAAGAGCTGTGCAGAAAAAAGGACGAAAGAGACCGGAACCTTTACGGAAACAGGTGAGTCAATGGCGAAACCTTTTCTTTTCGAATGCGGAAGAGATGGAATCGGATGCGCACACGGCATGATCGTTTGGAATGGAGAGATTGGCTCGGAACAACATCACCGCAGATCACGGCATGAAACACGGAAGTTGTCACGTGTCGTTGCACCAGAGGGCTGGGAATTGGAAATGGATGCATACATGGAGGCGAAAGTGGGCGTGTGCGAAAGGATACCATCGCTTCGTTGCAGGAGCCCAAAACACACAATGGCTCGGATACGGGATCGCGTCAGGACCCCGAGGATGTGGAATGCTGAATGCATTAGTCATCTGGAAGTCTCACAACTGACAAACACCTTGCAGACACCCGAAACAGATATCAAGATGTCTTCCCTCTCCCGTCGTGCGTGCTACAAGTGTGGCAACGTTGGCCACTACGCCGAGGTCTGCTCCAGCAGTGAGCGTCTTTGCTACAACTGCAAGCAGCCGGGTGAGTATTCCGCCATATGCGTGACCTCATGCAAGCGCTCATACTTCAATAGGCCACGAGAGCAACACCTGCCCTCACCCGAGGACCACTGAGAGTAAGCTACCGCATCAGTGATGTATACAAGTCTTTCACTCACACCAGAACAGCCAAGCAGTGCTACCACTGCCAGGGCCTCGGCCACGTCCAGGCTGACTGCCCGACTCTCCGTATCAGCGGCGGCGCTGCCAACGGTCGCTGCTACTCTTGCGGTCAGCCCGGCCACCTCGCCGTATGTCACGAATCATTCTATCTCAGAGAAGTACTCGGTTAACAAAGTTGACAGAGGAGCTGCCCTACCCCTGGTGCTGGCGCCGTCGCCCCGGTCGGCCGTGGTGCTGGCCCTGCCTTCAGAGGTGGATTCGCTGGTCGCGGCGGTTTCGCTGGTGGCCGTGCTACCAGCTGCTACAAGTGTGGCGGCCCGAACCACTTCGCTCGTGACTGCCAGGCTCAGGCCATGAAGTGCTACGCTTGCGGCAAGCTCGGCCACATCTCCCGTGACTGCTCTGCCCCGAACGGCGGCCCCCTCAACGCTGCCGGCAAGACCTGCTACAGGTGCGGTGAGGCTGGCCACATCAGCAGGGACTGCGCCCAGTCCGTCGAGACTGGCGGTATTCCGCCTATCAACGGCGAGGCCAACATCACCCCCGCCGCTGTTCCCAACCCTGAGGCTGCCGCCGTTCAGGCCGCACCTGTTGCTCCTGCCCCGATCGTGGCTTAGATAGCCCCGGTTGCCTAGGCAGTGCTCGACTGGTCATCCAGCACGACGCAGCAACACCACTTACGACCAACATTCTCTTCTATATAACCATTCAACATCTCGGCATGGCGTCCTTCCATTTCACAAATCGCGATTTCCAGCGTTTTACCAAAACGAACGACCCCTCACGGATACGACATTCAGACCAACAAAAGCGTTTTCCCCTTGAACGAAATCACGACCCAGCATATACCCCCGTACGCGAGCCTTAGTGCGGAGGATCGAGAGACAAAGGAGGACTTACAGGGCTTTCCTGCTTGTAGAAGTCAGGCCCTTGAGTCGCGGGAGGGAGATTGAGAAAAGCTTGCAACGTATGGGGCGACACAGGTGACGGAGGACGAAGCTGTCACGCCAAAGGAGAGAGCGAGGCAAGACGTAGAGTCGTGTCGATGAGGAATGGAGAATCGAAGCAGTATTGTCTTGTACCACCAATTTCGCACGTAAACCCCGTCCTTCTCTGATGATATTCATGTCGGCGTCCCAACTGCGAACGAGTGCGCACAATCACAGACATGATCATGTGGGCCCTATCCGCGATGCCGCTCCCGGAAGGCGAGCACCGACAAGAATGAATGTTTCTGCGGGATCTCTAGGCCGCTTTCCATTTGTCGCTATGCGCCCTCATCGTCAGGGCAGGCTGGTGGCTTTGATGCCGCCAAGAGGTGATGTCTCTCCAGCATCGCGCCTTCCCCATGTCAAGCGACTGCCTGCGTATGCCTTGATTACCTAGGTAGCTTTTTTTTTTCTTTCTTTCCTTCTGTAATTCATCGATCTACGTCTCAGTCATTTGCGTCTGGATCGAGTCTCCATCAACATCATCCAGAAACCATGCCTGCTTCGGTCACCAGCAGCGAAGACGGCGAGGTAAGTGACCGATTCATCTTATACGCCATATCTACATAGCTGACATTTTTCAGAATGAAAGCCTGATCGTCGACATCGATCAACTCCAGTCGCACGGTAGGCAGTATCGCACCGGACTAGCCATCCAACCTAATAGTCGGCATAGGCATCAATCAGGCCGATATCACTAAGCTCAAAGCTGCCGGCTTCTACACGGTCGCGGTGAGATTCATGAGGGTCTTGGTTGTCTCGAGCTTTTCGTCTAACTGTTAAAAGGCTGTCCACTCGCAGCACAGCAAGCACCTACTCAAGATTCGCGGATTCTCGGAAGTCAAGGTGGAGAAAGTGAAGGAGGCTGTCAGGAAGTGCTTGGTATGAGCTGCCGTCATTGATATACTCTCGAGCTCATGCTGACTGCACACGCTGTACAGCCAAATGGAGGCAGTTTCATGACTTCAGCCGATCTTGCGCACATCAGAAAGCGCTGTTTCCGCATTTCGACCGGAAGCAAGCAGTGGGACTCCATTCTCAATGAAGGCTTCCAGTCCTGCAGCATCAATGAAGTCTACGGAGAATTTCGTGAGTTCACTGGTCATAAGTTTAGCGACTGTAAGCCTAACCTGAACCAGGGTGCGGGAAAACGCAACTTTCTCATACCATGGCCGTCATCGCTCAGCTACCGAAAGAGAAAGGTGGAGCGGAAGGGCGGGTCGCGGTAATTGACACTGAAGGCACATGGCGCCCAGAAAGAATCGTTCAAATATCTGAGCGGTTCGGGAGTTCGTCATCCTCACCACTTCTGACAGCGATCCCGACACTAATGTTTGACAGTCGACTCAAACGCAGCAAATGAAAACATCCTTTATGTCCGTGCTGAGAATAGCGAGGATCAACATGAGCAGCTGTGTGGTCTTGCCGAACCATTTGCCTCAGGACAGTACCGACTCTTGATCATCGACAGCATCATGACGCATTTCCGCAACGACTTCCACGGCCGCGGAGAGTTGAACGAGCGCCAGGGCAAGCTAGGCCAACATCTTCGGAAGTTGAGTCAGATGGCCGAGGAGTTCAACATCACGGTCCTCATCATCAACCAGGTACAATCAGACCCCGGCGCCAGCGCTTTGTTTGCAAGTGCAGACGGCCGTAAGCCCATCGGGGGTCATGTCCTTGCCCACGCTTCGACTACCCGCATTTTGCTACGCAAAGGTCGCGGTGAAGAGAGAGTCGCGAAAGTGATCGATTCTCCAGATTGTGCCGAGAAGGAAGCCACCTACATCATCACCACCGGCGGCATCAACGATCCAGATAAGGCTTGAGCACGTGCTCTGCGAGCATTCACATCCCTTGCACTGTTGATTTTCAGGCCTACGTTGCTGCTACGAACAGAGCATGAGGAGTTGCTGTCAAAAGATCGTTTTCTTGCTAAAATATGCTGATATGAGGTGGTATTGCTAAAATTCATAATGTCTGGAATCATTCACTCATCTTGCATGATGCACATCTCAAGCAATCACAATCATCCAAGGTAATACACGGTGCCCTCGAAGAGCCTCCGGGCTGTACGGAAGACCGTGACCTCCTCTGCTTCTCCATCCGTTCCCAGTCGGACATCCACGTCCATGTCGCCGCCAGGGTGTCTCAATTTGATCTGCTCGAGATCGAGCGGTTCCTTGGAGCTCAATCCGAGTTGAACCTTCTCGGAAATTCTGGATCGGTTGCGAATTGAGTGAGCAAGAGTTCCTTCGGTGCATGCTGCTGTTCCCAAGCACACAGCGCCTGTCAATTGCAGGCTTCCGTGAACTTTACCCATCGAGTAGGCAACAACCTCGACATCAGGTGTGGGAGCGCCTTCCTGTGCTTCCGGCTCCTTCAGAATCGCGATTTTCGGAGTGCCTCTGGTGAGCGCTGCCTTCTCCACACTGCTGGCCAGGCCCATGAGCACTGCTGCCTGTCGGCGAACACTCTCAATGAATTCGATGGACTCTGCTGCTCCAGGGCCCTGTTCGCGGAAGCAGTTTGGCAGTGAAAGCTCATTCACAAACACGAAAGGGTTGGCTGCGTCCACTATGCTGACCTGGACCGGGATGGGCGTGGGCTCAGCCGCAGTCTGACCGAAAATGATGTCGGTGGCACGACCAGTGGGAAGAAGCTTGCCTGTCATCGCACCAGATGGCTTAGAGAAGGCCATCTTCACACGGCTTCCTGTCGATCGAAGACCTGGCAAGATGCAATCGCCGTCTTCTAGGAAGTGCCCTTCTTCATCAACTTGCACATTCTCAATCAAGATCGAGTTTGTGTTTGTGTTGAAGACTCTAACTTGGACCTGCAAAAACCTTTGGTTAGCACCTTTTTCTATACGGGATTTCCGGCACAACAGGCATTGTGTCTTTGGTAGCAGTCGGAGCCCAATAGTACAAATGCCCGTATTGATACGAGGCGAAGCGTGATCAACTTACTTCTTGCTGGCCTGGCTCGGCCTTCACGATTCCTTCATCGACGGCAAAAGGGCCAACACCAGATGCGATATTTCCGCAGTTACCGGTCAAATCAAGCTTTGGGCTCCCGATGGGCACTTGAACGAAGGTGTAATCGACGTCAACGCCAGGACGCTGCGAACGCGCGACGACAGCAACCTTTGACGTTGTGGATGTTGCGCCGCCGATGCCGTTTAATTGTTTAGGGTCGCAATCATAAGATCCCATAATGCCGGTGATGATTGGAGTCCATTCATCTTGGCTCTGGGGTAGGTCTTGTCGGTGGAGATAAAGTCCCTTAGAAGTACCAGCTCTCATCCATACTGCCGGAAGTGCCTTACGCCTCTTCGTGACCTTGGTAGGGTTTACTGCGGGTGCAACGAAACCAGGCATGATGGGATAGTAATCGATTGGTATGCGTGGAATTACAACTGCTTCGATGTGTCGGATTGCGGACTTGAACATGACTGCTCGCAAGGCAAAGAAGATATTTGCCGAGGCTGTACCCCATTTTAATGATGCCAGTCAGAATGCCCTTATCCACTCGGTTACTCCGTTATGTTCAGGCTTGTGGATGTTTCGATGTTTCGTAACGGTGGCCATGGCGGCGGATTGCCCACGGAACATCAAATTCCGCGGAACTTTGTCGGCCGAACATTCATCCAGGAAGAATTACTCTCCCAAAGTCAAATCACGCCCGGCGCCTCCGCCGGGAAGTCGGCTCCAAAGTTCAACGTGATGATGCTGCGGGGCAAAGATGGAGATGACCCCATGGGCGGGTATGTCAAGCCTCTTGATAAAGGCTTGGAGGTTTCCAAGGCTCTTGGGCGTCTTGGGTACTTGCACAAGCTGTTGTGACCGTCAATTGCCTCTCGCCATACGCCATGCCAGCTCGACATGCAGCAGTGTTCGTGTCAGACACACCTGTACCGAAAGATGTCTACAACAAACAAGTCTACTTCACGGCTCTCGTGGCTTCCATGGGAGCCTTCATCTTCGGCTATGATCTCGCGTTCATTGGAACGACGATCACCCTTGAGCCTTTCAAGAAAGACTTTGGGTTGCTGAACGCCTCCGAAGCCACGACCGATGGCTTCTCGGCGAACATCGTTTCTCTACTGCAGGCTGGCTGCTTCTTTGGATCGTTGGCTGTTGCACCTTTAGGTGACAGGTACGGCCGCAAAATTTCTCTCATGGTTGCCGGCGTACTATTCTGCATCGGATCTCTCATGCAGACAGTCAGCTACGGACTCGTACCTGTTATGTTTGTCGGTCGCGCCATTGGTGGTTTGGTGAGTAACTCTAATTCTCGACCATGTCAAGAGTTGGCGCATCCCATCGACTGATGCCGAATGCAATGCGACCGAGGGTATAAACTAACACCTCTCGCAGGGAGTTGGACTCGCAAGCGGCATTGTACCGATGTACGTAGCAGAACTGGCGCCGCCGGCCATCAGAGGTCGTCTCGTCGGCATCTACGAAATCAGTGTGCAGACGGGGACATGCATAGGCTTCTGGATCTGCTACGGAGTCGAGGGGAACATGGCGGCGACTTCGGCACAATGGGTGACACCTTTCGCAATCCAACTGATCCCTGGTGGTCTTCTGGTAATTGGCATGTTCTTCGTGCCAGAATCGCCTCGGTATGCGTGTCCGCTGCGATCAAAATGTAATTCAGAAGCTGACAGAATGGGAACAGGTGGCTTGCTCGATTCGAATCGTATGGTGCTGCTTCCAAGACGCTTGCCCAGCTGCGGAATCTCCCTGAAGATCATCCATATTTGCAAGAAGAGCTCTCGCACATCATGGCGGCCGTGGAAGATGAGAAAAACTGCCGAGCCGACAGCAATCAGTGGACCGAGCTCCTTGTTCCCAGCAACCGCAAGCGCATCATCTTGGGAATTCTCATCTTCATCTTCATGCAATTCGCGGGATCGAATGCAATCAAGTAAGTGATCTGCCGTCCTCTTAGTGAGACCAAGCGCTGACCGTGACAGCTACTACTCCCCACGCATCTTCAAATCCGTTGGCCTCACGGGATCATCCACCAAGCTGTACGCCACCGGTATCTACGGCATCGTTCGCCTGGTTTGCGTCATCATCGCCATGAACTTCGTCGTTGACCGCTTCGGACGAAGGAACATGCTCATGGGCGGTGCCGCCGTGATGCTCATCGCCATGTGGTTCATTGGCGCATACATCAAAGTCGCCGGCCCCACGGAGGGCAGCGCCCTGACCGCCGGAGGATATGCAGCGGTGACCTTTATCTACATCTTCGCTGTCGGATTCTGCTTTTCATACGCCGGCATCCCATGGATCTATTGCGCCGAGATCTTCCCTCTGCGCATTCGTGCGCTGGGCATCGCGATTTGCACGGCGGTCCACTGGCTCTTCAACTTCGTCATTGCGCGTGCCGTGCCCTACATGATCTCCAACATCGGGTACGGGACGTACTTCTTCTTCGCGAGCTGCATTACACTCTCGATACCATTTGTCTATTTCTTCTTGCCTGAGACAAAGGGCTTGTCGTTGGAGGAAATTGACGTGATTTTCGGCGCAGCAAACCCACCGCTGACCGCAGAAGTCGTGCTCGAAGAGGGAGAGAAAGTGTTGGACTACCCAGAGGCAGCGCACGTTGAGAAGAGGGCAGACTAGGATGCTTAGCAGTCCTTACGAGATTAATGAAAAATTCATGACCTCATACATATAACGAGCAACTTTCCTCATGGCGGTGATATGTTCGAATAGTACCAATCTGACGTTGACGCATTGAAGCCAAACAAAGTGTCGTCAAACATGTTGTACCCGCCATTGAGTAACGCTCCTTGTTCGTTGGTAAGCATGTTGTTGTTCGGACCGTTTGACATGTTCATCGTCGAGGGGGTCATTGGCATGTAGGGATTCGACCCTTGCATTTGTTGCTCTTGCATGAAGCTGTGGATGATCGTGTCCACATCGAGATCGGGAACGAATTCGCCGGCGACCATGGTTGGCTCTGGATTCATGCCGCTCTCGAATGCCTGCTGCTGCTGCAAGGTTGGCACGGATGGAGCTTGGTTCACGACGCCTCCATCCCTGTTGCTCGACGATGTGCTGGAAGCTTGTTGATGCGTCGCGGAACTTCTGTCTGGCGAAGACATTCTGTCGCCGTCCTCAAGATCAATCGAAATACCCATGTGTTTCATGAGCCCCTCGATGACAATAGATGCCTTCCGGACCGCGTAATTAGTCTCAGAATTCTGACTGAAGACCGACAGACATGTCCGGAGATGCTCATGCGCTTCAGAATGTGATGTTCGAGTGGCAGCGATTCGTACATGAATCGTCGCGGCGACATAAGTGGCGTAAGATATGAGGTATGGAGCCCTGCCAACTGAAAAAGCCTTGTCGTACAGACGCACAAGCTTGACAATGTTCATAGCCGCCTCGGCGCATGCTGCGAATGAAGATTTGGAAGTAGAAGGAAGGGTCAGATGTAGATGGCTGTCGGCGACTAGGGGTCGATGGAGCAGAACTCTCAGAGCATTCCACATCGCTTGTAGCGAGAATACTTGGGGAGGCGGAAGATGCTGGTTGTTGCCGTTGCCGTTGACATCGATAGTCAGATGTTGAGGAAGGCTTGTCTTCCATTCAAGCATACGAGCGTCTAGGATGTCGAGGTCTTGTATCAGGTTTTCTGTGCTCCTCTTCTCTTTGCCCTCGCAGTACATTCGATCCAGGACATCGTGAAGGATAATGCAGAGTTTGCAAAGCTCTTTGAACGTCGAAACGCTGTAGCTTGGAGATCCAGGGTATTTGGTCCCGCTGGTATAAGCAAAAGGATACCAATACTCTAGCTCTTCGTAGGTGTCCATGAAATTGATGGGTACCTGGCTGTCGATAGCTCTCAGGCTGGCTGGGCGGCCTTGGTATAACGACTGCATTTTATCGACCACGAATGCTGACCAATAGACTAATAGAATTCAGCAAATTGATAACCATGTAGACATCAGGAAGCCTCACCTCGTCGCCGTATCTCGAGATCCTCTTCCGAGAGCCGTTGCATGTTTGGTAGCATGGTTGCATCAACATGTAAGCCTAGATCTACAAGCATCCTGAAAGCTGTACCAGCGTAAACCCAAGCAGCACTTTGCTCGTCACCAAGCGCGAACAGAGAGTTGCTCATCTGTAACAATGCTTGTATGGTCGTGATCTCGCTATGGTCCAACGCCTGTCCTAGAAGATCGCGTACCCTATTACGAAATTGCCAGCCAGCTGTCCTGACATCGTTTGGGTCCTTCCGTAACTCTAGTCTTGGACTGAATTTGGATGCACCGTAGAATATAGCGTTCAACAATATCTTGGAGAAATAAGGACCGTTGCAGGCCATGTCACGCATGAACGCGGGGCGATACGTGACAAGGAACGAATGGTGTTGTCGGTTCCAATGGAGGTTTAGCAGATGCCGGCCTAGCTCAGGATCTACACCGTCAAAGTCGAGTTTACCAGCGCGAGCATTGATGTCTTCGTACTGTCGTTGCTCTGCTGCAGCGGCTACCAACAATTTGGGCATCCATGCCTCTCGGTCTTTTGACAACCATGAACGAGACTGTTGATTGTCCGGCACAGCATTATCGAATAGGGTACTCGTAGGGCCATGATACGTTGATGTTCCTCCGACAGACCTAGGTGTCTCGACTGGTGTAGCACCAGGGGTATGGTGATCGTGGGCTGAGTCAGGCATACTTGACAGAAGATCGACGGAACGATCGGCAGGGCTTTGATCTGAGCTGGCAGACATCTGCACATCTGGAGTCGCTTCGGTATGATGCGATGCTTCTGCGGATGATTGCTCTCGCAGACGCCGATTTTCTTCCATCAACTGCTTGATGGCTGCATTTGTGGGCCTAGTCTTACGGCGGAGACCTTCAAAGACGCATTCTTGGTCGTATATCTCACAATTCTTACATCGTGGCCGCTCTCCCGTACATTTCATCTATCATGATCAGCGGGAGTAGGCATGGCTTAGTAACAGACGTGGCGAACCTTGCGTTGCCTGCAGTAGGTGCAGGCCCGCTGAGCACGTGGCTGACGCTTTTCGGAGCCCATGCTTTGTGGAGACGTGATGATGGATGACTCGTTATGCCACGGATAGTGATGAGATCGCTGTGGGATGAAGACGGCGGAGCGTGTGGCGAGGCAGAGGGACATCCGCGGTCAAAAGCGATCCCCTCCGCGGTCGGTTAAAGTTCAGGCTTCCCGGACAGGCATCCGACGCCATCCCGCGGCATTTCAGATGCCGGAGCGGATACGCCGTAGGATCATTGCGGAGCCCATAGTGGGATGCAAGCCCATCAGTTGTGGGCACGGCAATTTTGTACGGGTTGCTTTGGTCGGGAAAGCCGTCTCGCCAGGATAATTCGGAATGTGATCATTCTCCGCCAGCGATTCAGAGCTGTACCTCGTGCGACTGTCTCGCCTCTGACTAGCGGCTCTATCTTGACTCAAGTTTTGGCTGGTCATGTCATGGTTCGAGTCATTCAAACTCAAGCGCATTTGCCACCAACATCTCGAGCTGTGGCACAAGAAGGATTGGTGGTACTGCACTCATCACATGACGGGTCGGGCACGTCACTCAGATGCTGGCTTTACGTGTGCGAGATACTTTCTTGCAAACCAAAACACGAGGCCCATTGTATCAGTTGCATGACCCATGAATGCTAAATGAACAGCCTCGTACCACTTCCGCTCTCTGGAATTTCAGAATCGAACTTGTATTCGCGCGCTAAACACTCATGGTATATGGTATATGACTTAGAAAAGAGTAAGAACTTTCTCGTAGATGGAAAACACGATGCCTCCCGAGAGCACCAGTCTGCCCAGACGCATGGTGCTTCCACTCCAAAACCCGCGAATGCCCGCATCCCGGAATGTGCTCCTGATGGCGGCCATGAGCGTCTCTCCCTGGCTACTCTGCGAGCGAGTCTTGACAGCGTCGAACGGCTGAGTGGCGTAAACAGTCAAGCATCCAGCGGCCGCTCCCATGGCGAACGTTTCCACCGTGCTTTTGGGGGCATGACCAACACGAGTGGCGTACTGTGTCTTGAGCGCATTGTAAGATCCCATTCTGACGGCGGAAGTTGCTGATTGCTTCAAAGTAGTGCTGACAAGACCTCTGTACAGGCCGAGCATACCTTGCTCTCTGAGGAGGATTCCGACTGCGTGAGGGCTTGATCGGAATCTTCTGGCTCCTTTGGCATCGTCGATCAAGGCTGTCTTAATGCGCTCTGTGGGGGTGACGGCTAAGACTGATTCGACCGCACCAGCTGCCATACCGGCGACAATTCCCCGTGATGTCGACAATTGGCCACGCTCATCTACGAGCTGAGCCTTGATGGAGTCGAAAGCAAGGAAGCGAACACCGGCCTTCATGGCCGTGCCAACCACCAGCGTACTGCATCCTGTGTAAATTCCAGAGAATCCTTCGGAGCTAATCGTGCCTCGCAACAATTGAAATGCGTTGCCTTTGCCGGATTTTAATTGCGCTCGGGTTTTTGCATACTCGAAAGGGTAAGTGATAGTGGCCTCGCAACCTCCTGCAACACTTCCGGCGAACAGCGATGCAAGCGGAGAGACTTGCGTCTTCTTCGTTCGCTGCTGTTGAGTCGTGATCTGCAAAGGCGATTCCCTCAATGGCGCCGTGGCTGTTTGCATCTTGAGTGATTGAGCGTTGCGTCCGAATGGTTTTGATGATTTATTGCGAGATGGCAGTTTCTCCGATGCGGCTCATTTGAACAGACGTGCAATTAGTTTTGTACTTCAGCTGTTTCGACGATCGACCCATTATCAGATCTCCATGCGTTCTACACCCGGCTACTACGGATATTCGTCTCCCTCGTCTACTGCACATACCCAGTGCCGTTCTAACATTCGTTCCGCGGATGAGGAGTATATGGTGGTCTCACTAAACCCCGATGAAGCTGGTGATGGAGCGTTTGGTTGTGCCGCGGAATGTAGAATTCCGTGGCCTAAGTTGCCACACTCCACCATCGGCAGACGCCGCGCCTAGAACAAAGTTCTCTCGCCAAGTAACCTTACACTCGGTAACTCACCGAAACAGACGGTTTTTCTTAACGTGGCGTGAGCGGGGAAGCCCCATGGGGTATGCCATGTGGGTTCTATCGCTGGTCAAGATCCCTTGGCGACAATGGTTGGCAAGAGTACTTGCGGGAGATGGGTAGCCGCAATGGAATACTAAAGGCATCTGAACATCCTCGAAGATGAGGACCAGAACTCCATCACCTCGCCACTGAGCCACAGCAAGGCATTACCTTGAGAGTCCACCATCACCATGGCCACCGAGAAAGACGAGAGGATGTCCACCGAGAAGATCGACGTCGCGATCGATACGAGCGAGACCGTTTCGCCGTCTGCCATCCAGGCCAGATTCGAAACCCTCAGAGACCTTGACGATGAGCAGATGGCTGCGCTCAACAAGCGTCTGCTCCGTCGCATCGACTGGCGCCTGATGCCGACGATCACCATCATGTTCCTGATGAAGTGAGATGCATGACTTGCAAGTCTTTGGGCCATCGCTAACCATCATACAGCTATCTCGACCGCATCAACGTATCCAACGCCAGACTGGCGGGTCTCCAAGAAGATCTGAACATGTCTGACACTGTCTGGAGCGCTGGCATTTCCACCTTCTACGTCGGCTACCTTATCGGTCAGCTCCCTGGTAACCTCTGGCTGGCCAAAGTGCGCCCCAGTCTTCTCCTACCTGGCATGATGATCGGGTGGAGTATCTGCACAATCTGCATGCCGGCAGCTACCTCTGGTGTCGGTTTCTGCCTCGTCAGGTTTGTCACTGGTCTCTGCGAGGCACCCTTCTTCCCCGGCATTACACTCAGTGAGTCTCGTGTGCTCCTTCCTTGCGATGCAGTAGCTGACATCCATCAGTGACATCTTCCTGGTACACTAAAGCCGAGAATCCGATGAGAATGGCTGTTTGGCACGCTGGCAACACGATCTCCAACATCATCTCTGGTTTCCTTGCCGCCGGTATCCTTCACCACATGGGAGGCATTGCAGGTCTTTACAGGTGAGGCAATTCTGCAGTCTTATGGTTCATGACTCGATGCTGACGATCTCATCAGCTGGCAATGGTTCTTCATCATCGAGGGTGCTGCCAGTATCCTCGTCGGCATCGTCGCGTTCTTCCTCCTTCCCGATTGGCCCGAGAACACCCGCTGGTTGACTCAAGAAGAGAGGGAAATTGCGCAGTACCGTGTCCTGCTCTCCAACGGCGGCAAGGAGGAACAAGTCGGAGGCACCTGGGATGGACTCAAGGAAGCTATCAAGGACCCCTTCACCTGGATGTTCTGCGGCATGCATTTCTCGCTCATCAACGCCCAGTCGTTCAAGGATTTCTTCCCCTCGGTATGTCTCACTCTCTCTGCAAGCGCTCCACACCACACATACTGACCTTCACCAGATCATCAAGACCTTCGGCTTCTCCGAGCTTAACACCTACCTCGTCCAGGCACCTCCTTATGCCATCGCCTACGCCTGCGCCTGCGCGCTCGCCTGGAGCTCGGGCAAATTCCGCGAATCCTGCTACCACATCGTGGTCCCGATCGTGATCTCCGCCGCCGGCACGGCCATCATGATCTCCACCCCGAACATCGGCGCGCGCTACTTCGGCGCCGTCCTCCTCGTCAGCGGCACCTACAACGGCCTGAACCTGCAGCTCTCCTGGGAGACGACGCTCGTGCCGTCCCCGCGCAGCAAGAAGGCGGCCCTGATCGCCATCGCCAACTGCGTCAGCCAGTGCTCGCACTGGTTCTCGCCGTACTTCTTCCCGACCGCGCACGAGCCGTTCTACAGACTCGGAGGTGGCCTGATCCTCTTCGGCTGCCTGTGCACCGTTCTGCTCTGCTTTGGCGTCAAGTGGTGGGCCAAGAGACTCAACAAGAAGCTCGATGCCGCCGAAGGGTACAGTGAGCACAGTGGCGTCGAGAGAGGATGGCGCTTTGCCTACTAGCCTGGCGGTGGATGTGATGACGCAAGAATGTGTCTGGTGGACCACTGTGATATTCTCCGATGATTTTATGAATTATGTACATACGGGATCTGCAAATGGAACTCTTGTCATGCTCATTACTCTTCACTTCTGCCACCGGTTGTCCAGAACCTTGTGCTTCTCATGAGGAATCGGAGAGAACCTCAAAAGGCTCCCCTCCCAACCGTTTCTCCGTTCCTGGATCTTGATAAGTAACATATCGTGATATCCTCCGTTGCCGAATGTTACGAAATATTTCCCGGGAGAATCTATCACTAATAGTAACAAAATTTCGGACAAGCAGTGACAAGCAGTAACATGATTGATCGATGTATTTCACCGTCTCACGTTCGATCATCTGTCCTTGACAACAGCGATGATAGCCCAAGTCAATAGATCCAGCATCGAAGATCTATTGTCGTCTAGACACGTCTCCCTCGCATCGAAGATCTATTGTCGTCTAGACACGTCTCCCTCGCATCGAAGGTCAGTAGTCGCCGTTCTATCGACGTAGGTTCGTCGGCACTATTTGCACCGTCAGACGAGGTTTCATCAACACCTTCGTTGAACACAACATAAACCTGAGGCAGCAAAGCATGCGCTCGCGCTAATCGGAGGGCGTTTCAGGAATGCAAAGCCCGCCGCTAGCGCCCGTCCGCCGCACGCCAATCGGGGCCCCCGAAACCCCAGCAGCCGACGCTAGAAGGGTCCCTCTCTCTCGAAGCTTCAAACTCCGAACCCAAGAATTATTCGCGATCGACCGACCGACCGCCAGAAAAAACTTCCTCCAACACAACGCCAACACCACCCACCATGGCGCCCACGCAACAACCCCGCAAGCGCCCCGTCGCGACGACCGTAAACGACTTCGTCGCGCTCCCCCTCCGCCTGCCCGCCCTCCCCTCCTACCTGCGCGAAGCAACCCACCACCTCTACATGCGCGCGCACGCGCCCAAGGTCCCCACGGCCCGCACGCCGCGCGAGCTCTTCCTCGTCAACGTGCCCGCGGACGCCACGGAGGCGCACGTGCGGTCGCTGTTCGCGAGCCAGCTGGGCGGGGCGCGGGTCGAGAGCGTTGCGTTCGAGGGCGCGAGGGTCGGGAGGGGCATCACGGCGCCTGTTGCGCCGGTGAGGGGGAAGAGGAAGAGGGGTGTTAGGGGAGACGGGGAGGGAGAAGATGGGGATGGGGAGAAGGAGGTCGGCGCGCTGCCGGCCACGCGCGAGAGGGAAGTGCACCGCAGCGGGGGCACGGCGGTGGCGACGTTCGTGGACGCGGCGAGCGCGGAGCTGGCGCTGAAGGAGGCGAGGAGGGCGGCGAAAGGCGGCAAGGCGGCGATTGTGTGGGGGGCGGGCGTGGCGGGGAGGCTGCCGGCGCTGGGCAGCGCGCGGTACCTGGCGCATCACAGGCTGCGGTTCCCGGCGCGGCGCGCGCTGCAGGAGTCGGTGGATGCGTTTATGACGGCGCTTTCGGCGCAGGAGGTTGCGAGGGCGAGGGCGCTGGCGAGGTTGCGTTCGCAGCCGGACGAGGATGGGTTTATTACGGTTGGGAGGGGTGGGAAGGGTGATGCGGCGCGCGAGGAGGCGGCGAGGTTGAAGGGTGAGGAGCTGGCGAAGAGGCAGAAGAAGATGATCGGGGAGGACTTTTACCGGTTCCAGGTGCGTGAGAGGAAGAAGGACGAGGCCAAGGATTTGGTGAGAGGGTTTGAGGAGGATAGGCGGAAGGTGGAGGAGTTGAGGAAAAGGAGGGGAAAGGCGAGGCCCGAGTGAAAGGGAGCGGATTTCATGGTGTGAAACGGATTCCTGCTCCTCTGCACAGCGAGCGAAGAAGGATCCAGGTCCTCGACATTTGATGCTATGCCGTTGGCTCCCGCCCATTGTCCGGCTTTGCAGATGCATTCCAAGCCCGTTTGGCTTGAAGAACCAATGACAGCGCCACCTCTTGCATAACTAAAGACAGCGATGCAGAGAAACTGGGGGTACAATTTCCCATTGCCACGGACGATATGGTTAGGATCATGAGATGAGAACGTCACCAACCCTTACTGTTAGCGACATGAGTAGTGCTCACGCTCAGTCCGCATGCACACAGCATACAGCTTGCACTCCAAATCGGCGCAGAACATCGAAATGGCCGGAGAGACATCGAAGGACTTGTAGAATATATAACCAGAGTCTTCGTTCTTCCCACATCGCATCGTGAAACGTTTCGCAGCAACAAAATAATCATCATCATCATCATCATCATCACTGCCCCGAGCGAAAACCAGCATCGCCCAGCACCGCATCAACGCCAAACGACTTCGTCGTCCATCCATCCGTAAATCCTCACCCCCCAAACCTCCTCAACCCCCCCAGAACCCTCCCCAACAACCCCCTCCCCCTCCCCCTCCTCTCCCTCCTCCCCACCTCGCCCACAAACCCACCATCCCCCTCCGTCCCTTCCGCGCCCGCGCGCTCAGCACTGCCCGCGCCACCCCGTCCGCGACCACCACGCCCTCCAACCGCCCCCTCCCTCTCGACCCGCGCAGCAGGATGCACCGCCCCGCCCCCCGGCGGCCGCGCACGGCCCGGACTCGCCCTCGGACTAACAGCAGCAGCAGCAGCAGCAGTAGGAGGAGGGGAGAACATAATTGGGATCTCGCCCTCGCCCTCCCCCTCGCCCTCGCCAACAACCCTCGCCCTCATCCTCCGACTCCGCCCCGCGCGCTCCGGGCGCGGCGGCAGAGGGTTTGCGCGCTGGGCGAGCAGGGGCGCGAAAGCGTCTTCCCAGCTGCCCTCGGAGAGCTCGACGTGCGTCAGCGCGAGGGAGCGCAGGGAGCGGGCGTGGCGGAGGGCGAGGGAGCGGAGGAGCGGGGCGGTGGTGCGGGCGTTGGTCAGGTGGAGGGTTGCGAGGTGGGGGAAGTGGAGGAGCGGGGCGTGGGAGAAGGG
>JAKLND010000050.1:0-150726 GCA_022813125.1 Septoriella neoarundinis
GAAGGAGGTTGGCGTGTCTGATTTGACGCTTATTAGCAAGATCTCGAACGACGCGATCAACGACAACTTGAAGAAGCGATTCGAGAATGGCGAGATCTACACCTACATTGGTCATGTGCTGGTGTCTGTCAACCCTTTCCGGGACCTTGGAATCTACACCGACCAGGTATTGCAAAGCTACCAAGGCAAGAACAGGTTGGAAGTGCCTCCCCACGTCTTCGCAATCGCGGAGAGCACATACTACAACATGAAGGCGTACAAGGAGAACCAATGTGTCATCATTTCAGGCGAGTCAGGAGCAGGAAAGACAGAAGCGGCGAAGCGAATCATGCAATACATTGCAAACGTTTCTGGCGGAAGCAGCAGCTCTATTCAGGAAACGAAGGACATGGTGCTGGCCACGAACCCTCTTCTCGAGTCTTTCGGAAACGCGAAGACGCTGCGAAACAATAACAGCTCGCGCTTCGGCAAATACCTCGAGATTCAGTTCAACAACCAGGGCGAGCCCGCCGGTGCCAATATTAGAAATTACCTTCTGGAAAAGAGCAGAGTTGTTGGGCAGGTCAAGGATGAGAGGAACTTCCACATCTTCTACCAATTCACCAAGGCCGCTAGCGAGACCTATCGCACAAACTTTGGCGTTCAACCTCCGACCGGATATTCCTACACGAGCAGGAGCAAGTGTTACGATGTGAATGGAATCGACGACATTGCGGACTTCAGGGACACGATCAATGCCATGAAGGTGATTGGCATGTCACAAGGAGAGCAGGATGAGATTTTCCGCATGCTTGCAGCAATTCTTTGGATTGGCAACATTTCATACAGGGAAAACGACGAGGGTAATGCGGAGGTGGCGGATCAGTCAGTGATCGACTTTGTCGCGTACCTTCTTGAGGTGGATTCGGGCGCTGTGAACAAGGCCATGACCACTCGCACGATCGAGACTTCCAGAGGTGGCCGGAGAGGATCTGCGTACGATGTTCCGCTCAATATTGCGCAGGCGACTGCGTCTCGCGACGCTCTCAGCATGGGCATCTACACCAGAATGTTCGATTGGATCGTTGAGCGTGTGAACCAGTCATTACAAGCCCGTCAAGCTGTCAAGCACAGCATCGGTATCCTTGATATCTACGGCTTCGAGATCTTCGAGAGAAACTCCTTCGAGCAGCTTTGCATCAACTACGTCAACGAGAAGCTACAGCAGATCTTCATTCAGCTGACGCTGAAGACTGAGCAAGAGGAGTACGCAAGGGAGCAGATTCAGTGGACGCCCATCAAATACTTTGATAACAAGGTTGTGTGCGAGCTCATTGAGGAGAAGCGCCCGCCTGGAGTCTTTGCAGCCTTGAACGATGCTTGTGCGACAGCACACGCTGACCCCAGCGCCGCCGACGGCACTTTTGCGCAAAGACTGAACGCTCTGAGCAACCCTAACTTCGCTCCTAGGCAAGGACAGTTCGTGATCAAGCATTACGCTGGTGATGTCAACTACGCGATTGACGGCATGACCGACAAGAACAAGGACCAGCTCCTCAAGGATCTGCTCAACCTTGCTGGCCAGAGTTCGAACAACTTCGTGCACACTCTCTTCCCGGATAATGTCAACCAAGACGACAAGCGCCGTCCTCCCACTGCTGGCGACAAGATCAAAGCGTCCGCGAACGATCTTGTTGCGACTCTCATGCAGTGCACCCCCAGCTACATCCGTACCATCAAGCCGAACGAGAACAAGAGTCCGACCGAGTACAACGACGGCAACGTCCTCCATCAAATCAAATACCTCGGTCTGCAAGAAAACGTGCGCATTCGTCGTGCCGGTTTCGCCTACCGTCAAACATTTGAGAAGTTCGTCGAGCGCTTCTACTTGCTTTCGCCGAAGTGTAGCTACGCTGGCGAGTACACTTGGACGGGAGATGCCAAGTCTGGTGTGCGGCAGATCCTCAAGGACACCTCAATTCCGGCCGAGGAGTGGCAGATGGGTGTCACGAAGGCCTTCATCAAGACACCTGAGACACTGTTCGCGCTCGAGACAATGAGAGACCGCTACTGGCACAACATGGCGATTCGCATTCAGAGAGCTTGGAGAAACTATCTGCGATACCGCATTGAGGCTGCTACTCGCATCCAACTTTTCTGGAAGAAACGCTACCAAAATATCAAACAAGGTGGAGACCCTACCTTGTTGCTTCGGGAAAACGGCACGAAGCTTCTTGCGGGACGGAAGGAACGCAGAAGGTTCTCACTGCTTGGATCACGAAGATTCCTGGGTGACTATCTCGGAATGGATCCTTCGCGCGATGGCAGCGGCGGTACAGGAGAGTTCCTTCGCAAGAGCGCGGTTGGCCAGAACGAATGGGTAGCGTTTTCCAGCCGCTGCGAAGTGTTGGTGTCCAAGCTTGGCCGCTCGAGTAAACCGGAAGCTCGCGTCTTGGTTATCACTGAAAACAAGGAGAGAAAGCAACCGATCAATGTCTACATCATCAAACAAGCGATGGTAGAGAAGCGGCTTCAAATTTCGGCGGAACGCACCATTCCCGTCAGGTCAATCAAATCCATCAGCACCAGTAATCTGAAGGATGATTGGTTCGCAATCTGTGTTGGTAGCGGGCAAGAGGCTGATCCGTTGATCAATTGTGTTTTCAAGACTGAGTTCTTCGCGCAACTTGCCCGGCTCACAGGGAATCCTGGCCAAGTGCAGATCGGTGACAAAATCCAGTACAACAAGAAGGGAGGGAAACCTGCGACCGTTAAGGTCACAAAAGACCCGTCTGTGCGGCGGGATGACGTCTACAAGAGTAGTGAGATCAAGACTGGTCCTGGAGAACCACCAAACTCGGAGTCCAGGGAGACTCCGAAGCCCAAACCGGTTGCTGCGAAGCCCATCACCACCGGTAAGCTGCTGAAGAAGAGTGGCGGCAAGCTGTCGCAGCAAGCAGCACAACGGAAGCCACCGCCGCAAGCTCGACCTCTGCCGGGCGGCGGGTACGCAGAACCGCCCAGACAGGAGAGAATCGTGCCGCAGCCGCAGGCCGTGCCTCACCCCATCACTTCACTTCGGAACGAGGCGCCCACTCACGCAAGGACGCCTTCATCGTCCTCAGGGCGCGCGCCTCCACCTCCGCCACCTCCTCCTGCTACTCCCGCGGCGCCGCCGCAAGATCCTACCTTCAAGGCACTGTATGACTTTGCTGGGCAGACAAGCGGCGAGCTCAGTCTGAGAAAGGATGAAGTCATCCTCATCACCCAGAAAGAAAACAACGGTACGTCTTTCTTTGCCAGTCAAGTGGATAAAGCTAATTATATGTACAGGCTGGTGGCTAGGCAAGCGCCTCGATCACAGTGCATCTGGCTGGGTCCCTGCTGCCTATGTTGAAGAGGTCAAACAGGCACCGCCACCTCCTCCGGCGGCGACGCGTCCTCCACCTCCACCTGCACCAGCTGCTGCGAGACCAACGCCTGGAGCAAACGGCGCAGCAAGGGTCAAGCCCACTCCGCCCGCACCACCTGCGAAGCGACCCGCAGGACGTAAGCCAGCGCCAGATACTCCACCGCGGGACAGCGGCTATGCCAACAGCAGCAGCGGCACAGCCACACCGTCAAGCCAAAATGGGCCGGCCGCTGGTGGTCTAGCAGGCGGCTTGGCTGAGGCTTTGAAGGCGAGGCAGAAAGCTATGAGCGGAGGGCAAAATGACGATTGGTAGATCCCTATCGTTAGTTCTTACAATCGAGCTCACAGTTGAGCCCTTCAATCGGAACAACCGTCAGTGACCATCTATAGACGAACAGCCGGGCAGTGGTTCCGATTATACATCTGGTATGAATCAATTGATATCAAAATATGTGTCAAAATTGATAATGATACGCCATCGCAGCGCTTGCGTTGACGCGCCAGTTTCTATCATTAACGGGAAGGATGCGGCGTCGATTTTGCCTGGCGCTTATTCTGCATGACGCCAATCAACTCTTCCAACACGCGACATGCGAGGCTTGGACGTCACACCGAACATGCAGGGATGCTCCAGCTTCGCAGCCGAGCACAACGTAGGCAGTACCGGATGCCTTCGTCCATCATCGTAGCGCCGCTGTCATGATTGCGGAAGTATTTCACCTCGGAATCGGTTCAACCCTACCTTTTTTACTTCAATGCCCCAAAGTCTACCCAGCACGACCGAAACATGACAGGATCAAAGTCACCGGGAAGTGCAGGTCATATTTTTGCAACACATCAAGCGCCATACCTGCGGTATCTTGACGCGCTCAAAAGCAAATGGCACGAAGTCCGAGTCCTCGAGCAACATCTCAGAGGTGTCGCGGACAAGGCGAAGACCGCATGTATGCCAGGCGAGTCGAGGCCTGAGCTCGTGCATCCCGCTGTCGAGATTTTGGACATCCAGAACGACACAGGAAGCATTAGCAAACGTCTGACAGTCGCAGCCACGCTGACACCGCGAAGTGGAAACGCAGTGCCCAAACATATCGACAACTTCTTAGGTCATCTTCGAGAGTGTGAGCCGGATGTCAATACAAGAATTGTTGTTCTCTACAGCGAATTTGTTCGCGAGGACTGCGAAGCTGTTGCAAGTCTGTTGTTTTGCCACATCCTGGGCGTTGAGCTTAATCTGCGTCCTGCAGACGTTAGCAATCTTGCGTGCCTGAGCGGCTTTGAGGCAAAGATTCCCGCATTACGTCGAACCCCGTTGAGAGCAGGCGTGGTCTCGTTCGGGCCCACTGAAAACAGTCAGAGTTCGATTGTCGCTGCAGACCTGGGTCCAAGAAAGCTGGGCAAGGGCGAACCAAACGTAGGCAAGTATTCGACTCATGTGATGGCTTTTACGACGCGGCTAACCATCCGTAGTTGTGGTCCATTTTTCGTCTTGTAATTACGCGTGGGAATCGTCCGCTTGGCTCACTCCCAGCGATATCTGGGGTCCTCCACTTTTCTCGGATTGGATGAGCAGCCCTTCGGACAACGGACGGGAGACATATTCGACTCCGATTTTCTTCTTCACGCACGCCTTACGATGCTGCCTAAAGTCACACGCTAGGCCAAACCGAGATGCACCGACCGGTCTTTGGCTCACTTCACTGATCCACATGGAAGCAATAAAACGTGCTGGGGAGCTAGACAGCATAGTTGAGAGCTGGTTAGAGCTACAGAAACTTAGCGATCGCGGAAGGCTTTATGATCTTTCGACAGGCGCACGGGGATTGCGTGTAGCACTACAGGCTAGTGTCAATCAAGTCTCCGCTTTTCAGAGGAACCGTCCTAAGTTGCCTTTGGCAGACTATGAGGAGGCAAAGCTCATGCTCGAGCGGCTGCATGCCGAAAGCAAGGCCATTGTAGAAGACATACAAGCCTTGCTCGACACGCAAATCCAACAAAAAAACATTCAGACGGCCGAATTGGCAATCAATGAGAGTCGAAGCGCTATCGCAGGTAAGTCTGCTACTCTGAATGTTATAATTTCGACCTGCTAACTTCTTGGAATTCGCAGTCACCGTACTCGCCTTTGTCTTCATTCCTATCAATTTAGCTTCGTCAGTATACGGCATGAACGTACAGGAAATCAACCAAACAGGTCATAGCATCTGGGGATTTGTTGTAACAGCCATGATCTTCTTGCTGTTCTCGGGTCTTGGATGGACAAGCTGGCGTGCAACCTGCAATTGGCGCCAGGTGATCCAAGAGGCCAGGTCTCACACACATCACGCGTACCGTCGGGAGTGGTCGAGCCTATCCAAGCTCACGCGATTGAAGCTTCTCTTGGAGACCTTTCAAAAACGCGAGTGGCATACGATACGAAGGCTGGCGCTATTCGTGGGCCTGAGCTCTCTTGAGACGAGAAGTTCCGAGATAATCGAGTGTTAAGCAGACTATGATTGCTGGATGGCGGAGCAATCTCTATATACGCATTTATTGATTTCCTCATGTGTGGTCGGATATGATGTAAACAGAAACACGAGCATCGGGTCGGAAGGCAGCGCGGCTCAGCACCAATGTGTGCTCAGAACGAAAGTAAGCCCCATTCGATCAATGCAAAGGTTTCTCTTAGACCAAGGAAGGGTACGAAATCAGCACTTCCTCGACGTTGCCTAGATGGTGCCTGGCGTCTCTCAATCGCCAATTGTAAGCCTCTCCCGGCGTCATCGCCTCAATATTCTACCATCACACGTATCCTCGTGCTTCCCAATTGGCCTCCGCTGCGTCGACGCTAGCTGCTGGACGGTGTTCCAGACAAGTCTTCACATTCGGAAGACAGCCACTTTATGTCACTTCGCCTGAAGCCGCAGGGGAATGCAGTCCGTGAGCAGTGGGCGTCGTGATTCTGGATTGGACTGGGCCAGCAGGGGATGAGAGGCGGCTGAATCCCCAGGCGCCATCCAGCCAACTGCGCCACCCCGCAAACGCCAGGCAACGTTTCAGCCATTAATCTAGACCTCGCTAGAATGACGAATTTGGATGCAATCTATTGCCTACGTTGGTTGCCTAAACATCTTGATGGAACATTTCTCGGCGTGCTACCGGGTGACGACATGTTCAGTTGGGCGCACCTAAGTCCAGGACTATTGAATGCTGACGATCCGCCGCGAACTCTCAAGACGGGCATAGATGGTTGCAGCGCCAGTGCAAATTGTCATGGAAAGAGTCAGGTTCCTTGGATCTACCACGGGCTGTGGCTCCCACCATCTCGATCGCTGAGACTGCTCGCTTTTCCCTTGGGCTTTATTAATGCATGCTGCTGCAATTCAGAACGCCTGACCCTAATCTGGGCGATGATTTGATAATATTAGCAACCTGCTCGATTGTTCTCGATCCAAGTCAGCATGCTCATGTCTGCAGCAAAAGCAAGAAACGTCTGGACGGGCATGACCAAAAGGTAGTATAGGTATCACATTGACAGGCACTGTCTAGCACTGCCATCCCGTTTCCCCAACAAACGCCTGTCCGTATGCCCAAAAACGAGTTTTCAAAAAAGGAATCAGACAATCTTCGCCGATGTGTAGCGGGGTCAAAGGGGTGTAAGTTTAGTTTGTCACCACAGGGGCATCCTCTCGACTGATCTCGCTGTCGCCGTCCTGGCTCCCGACCTCGGTCCAGCTGTCTGGAGTCGCGACACCATCCCCTTCCTCGGAAAGCATGTCGATGTCGCTGTCGTCAACAACGTCGACGACTTCCACATCCGAGAATTCACTGCGGGGCGCGCTCGCAGTCTGCTGGGACGGGGTCTGGTTGCGTGATGTGCCGGGGAGGGATGCGAATTCTTCAGAACCTGAAGCGTTGCTGAAGGTAAAGGAAGAACCCCGGGAGCGAGAGGCGGCGCTCTGCTCATCTGCAACAGACGGAGATGCTTCTGAGACGTCGATGAGCTGGGGCGGTGAGGAGCCGTGTGAGAGCGTGTGAGATGTAGGCGGGGAAGTGGATCGAGACTGCGCAGAATAGAAGCTGACATCCAGCGGCTGTGGGTTCTGCTGTTGCTGGGACGTTGCCGCTTCGTGCACAGGATCGTAAGGCTTCTTGCTGTTGAATGACTGAGGGCTACCCTGTACAGTGTCGTGTACAGCCAGGCGGGCGCGAGTAAGTTGAGGCGTCAAGCTGTAAAGATCGTCCTCATCAGCGTTTACCACCGGTGCTGGCACGCCGATAGGTGGATCCGCAGCCTTTTGCTCCTCTGTCCAGACTGCATGATCGAAGAGAGATCTCCAATCACCTTGAGGAGGATCCTGCGGTGCAGAGGTTGGAGGATCGGGAGTCAAGTCGACCAGTGGCTCTTGTTGTTGTTTCGGTGCGATACGGGGTGTGTCAGGAGCAGCATTGGCAATGGCGTGAGCAGCCTGCTGGCCATCCATGTCGCGGAGACTGGCTTCGATAGCAGCCCGAAGGTCGTCATCGTACTCCTGTTGAGTGCCTCTACGCACAGTAGCTGAAGGCTTGGAGCCTTCTGACTCTGACAAGGACAGAGCTATGGCGAGTTGCTCCTCGTAGGACAAATCTTCTTGCTTGGTCTCCGGTACCTGTTGTCCTTGGACCGCCTCTGGCATTGGCTGAGGAGTCTGCTCAAGCTCAATCTTGGGTGGAACGGGGGGTTTCGGGGTGATGCTCCTCTCCATCTCGAACTCATCACCGAATGGGTTTGCGAGGGCCGCACCCATCTGCCACCCACTCGCCGCAACAGAAGGGCTAGAAGTTTCGCCAACCAGACTAGGTTTTTCAGCTTCGCTCATCTTCTGCTGCTTGATCTCTGGTTCAGCCTGGGGAGGAGCTGGGAAGGCTGCATCGCTTGACCTCAATTTGCCCTCCTTATCGACCATAGCATCGAAGCTAGTTGGCGACATGGGCGGCACTTCCGCGGTAGAACTGCTGATTATACCTCTCTTCTCTTGCAGCTCAAGCATGTCTCTTTTCCTCCGAGCCAGATACTCTCTTCCTAGGCGTCGTCTCTCCTCCGCTGCTTCGTCGTCTTCCGGGCCCCGAACGGGTATCCTCCTAACAGTGCTGGAGGGCGAGACCGCAGATCTACCCGTTGCTACTGCAGCTGCATCACGGCTGGCTTGCATTTCCCGCCTAAGAGTCTCATCGTTGCTAGGCGTACGCCCTTCGAAGGCGAAAGCCTCGGCTTCACGCCGAGACTGAGGGTCCAGATCGGGACCGATGGTTCGTAGAAGCTCGGCGAGGTTACGACGTTGCTCTTCAAGCCATTGTTGTATCTGTGGATTTTCCAGGACGGCAATACCGAGAGCGGTGATTATCGATATGGAGATGATGATACCTGAGCGTGTGGCGTTAGCTTTGTGGCTATGAGACTTGGTTCGTGATATACGTGAAGGGAACTGCGAACCCCCAGGCTTTCGACCACTCCTCATCATCTGGAAGCCTCTTGTTCGACTCAGACGATCTCATTCATGCACTGCAACTCACCTTTCACCGCCGCAGCAGGCATCTTTGCCACCCGCCCTTGCGTGGGCGTTCAAGTCAGCAAAAGGAGCTGAGGGTTGCCGGTATTCCACGGTCGGAAGACTTCTACGTCCTCTGTCGCAGGTCCCGAGGAATCGAGAGATTTGCACAGGTGAAGTGGTCGACAGGAGGAGGTATGAAAAGCAAGGTCGTGCTGACCAGGCTGCAGTATTCGTGGATAGCTGGGCTGCGCCTCCTCCACCAACTGCCCCGCAGATCGGCGAGTCAGCTTGTGTGGCGTGTGGCGCAAGCAAGCACAGCAAGCGCTCAAAGTCTTTTGCCGTTCCAGGTGAGACAATGTCGGAGGCGATGTCGTGTGTCTGGGGTAAATATTCAAGAGATAGTAATAACAGGAAACTGAAAGCACGTGGTAGGTAACGTGACCTGTTCAAATTGTATCATGGAGTAGTGAATGGGCGTCAGCCAAATAAGAACCCACTTCCCACTAACAAGGTCTCTTCTACGATCCTGACACAACATTTGCCACGACCTGAAGCACTGGTTTCATAGATGGCTCCATAAGCGGAGGGCGAATCAATACAACTTGTGGCAAACGACAGGATCACTTGCAAGGCGTACCGCTGTGCTATCAAAGGAAGTCGCAAGAAATAAAGATTGGCACCATGTGTCCCCAGCTAGCATCGTCGGATGTTTCTACTGCGAGCCTCTCACGCGGCGCTTGAGCAGATACTCGTAATCCGGCATCGCCTCATATACTGTCTTCGCCAAATCATCAGCATCCTGCTGCCCAAACTCCTCAACCCACTTCGTCTTCTCCGTTTCGATGTCGAGGTCGCGGGCTTGCAAGCCCGACTTGATCCCCTTGGAGGCATTCAAGGTTGACAAAAAGTGTACTTTCATGGGATCCGGCTCCTCTCGCGTCTCCCACTCGTACTGAACAGCATTGGGATCCAGCCCGGTTTCATCGCAGAGCTGTCGCACGGCAGCCGGGTTGTTCATGATGTCGTCGGCATCGATCACCTTTGGCGCGATGCCAAGTTCGTGAGCCGAGTACCAATCGTACAGGGCACGGGAGTAGCGCAGCGTCAGCAGAGCGACGAATCTAGCATTGCTAGGCTTGCTGTCCGCGAAGATTTTCTTCTGCGTGCGCACGAGTGAAGGAAACATCGCTGCCGGATGGCGGATCTGGAAGATTGGCTGCATCGAAAGCAGGAAGTCATCTGGAAGAAATGAGGGGTTCGTGTGCGTATCCGCAGGACACAGCACCCAAGGCTCCTTGCCGTTACGGTCTGCTTCATAGACGGAAGCATATAGTTTATCGGGACTTGCCAGAAGGCAAGCGTGTTCTTTGACGAATACTTGGAGACCCTGCAAGGATGTCGGCAGTTAGCGTGGTGGTTCAGCAGGCGCAAGAAGCTTGGTTGAGCACGCAATCGTCAAATATAAGCGCGAGTCCACAGCCTCAATGCAGCAAAACACAACCTCACTTCTCTCCTCCACATCATGCAAATTGTTTCGCACGTATAATCTCTCCAAGTACGACAAGTCTGCTCACCTTTTCTTTGGCGCCGTCCAACTCTGCCTGAGCCGCTTTGAACGCATCGTGATACGGCGCGTACAACGCTTCCCGCTCAGCCTCAGGGAAGCTGCTGAGAGGACCCTTCTCCATTGACATCATCATCGGAAAGGCCGCATTGAAGAATTGGTATCCCGAGCCCTGAACGCCCGGCTGTGCCTCCATCATCCTCTGGAATAGGTTGGATGCCGAGCGCGGATGCGTGAGGAGGTAGACTCCACGGCGCTCCGGTCTGGAACCATTGGTCGAGCTTTCGTTGGCAGGTTCTGAGTGAGGCATGGAGGGCTTGTGGAATGCTTGTGGTGTGTCTCACACAAAGGATCGCTTAATCGAGTTGTCAGGACGCTTCTCATTCACCGACGGCCGCCCAAGGACTCAAATACACGGCCTGCCATCCCCTTGCCTGCAGCCTGTTCAACCCTTCCCCACCCCGCGGCCTGACCTCTCTCACGCTATTCCCAGCAGTCACCACAGTTGCCCACATGGCCCTAGGCTGAAAAAGCAGCCTGCCAGACCGTTCGGAAGCTAAATGCCCGCGATCCGTATGAGTCGCGTTGACCACGACGTCATCATTCAGCAAGCCCGCACCTCGATTGGAGCAGACGAAATCCTGCGTTGTCTCCGACCCTCGAAGCCGGAGATTCGGGGCTACTATCACGCGGTTCTGGCGAAGGCCGACCTTCTGAAACGTCTGTTAAGACCGGTCGGGTACGCTGTGGATCCAGAGCCGGTGGGTACATCACCTCGCCGGGTCTGTTCGCAATACCCTGCAGTGCCACTACTCAGCAATCCTTTCGCTGACACCGTTTCTTCGTCGGACAATCCTCGTATCCAATAGCAACCAACACGACGAGGTATCAGCTGTTTGCTGTCGCACGACGGCTGCCTGATGCTGCACCGTAGGTGGGGCTGGACAGGGAAGCAAATATGACAGCTCACTAATCTGTAAGCGATCCGCTGCCGCATGCTCATGATCGCGGGACGAGGTATCAGTGTAGATGTTTCACGATCGAACCGTCAATTGATATCACTACACATGCCCGCCGTCCGACGGGACGGCAATGCAGGGTTCCGGTCATCTGACAAAATGGTGGGCGAACGCTTGCAAAAGCATCGTAGTAGACGTAGCTACCGTCGGCCGAGAGAACAATTACGCGTGCGAAAATGGCCACGACGATAAGTCAGCTGTACGACTCGGGGACAACAGGATAGACAGATGCCACAATTCCACTTCATACGAGTCTCCAATGATGACGATCATACATCTATCTCAACTCTCACACCATCTCCTCTGACCTCTCCAAAATCATACAATGACGGCTTGTTCATGCAACGCCAAATCTACCCAGCATGCTCGACAATCTCGGTGACGAGCTTGCCATCTTTGATAAAAGTTCTCAGCTGCTCCGGCAAAGGACATTCCGTGCTGTCATCCTCATCGTTCGCAGGAGGGAGGACAATGTTCACGCTCGTGCTCTTGCTGGTGTAAACTTCTGTGTTCAAGCTCTCCTTGCCGAGGTAGATCGATGCGCCGTCGACTTGATCGAGCATGACAGTCGGCAGAGTGCCAGTGACCTGGATGGCGAAGTTGGGGCTCTTAATCACGTCCACGGAGCTGACCAGGGTGTCGACCAGGATCTGCAAGCGCGGGCAGTTGTCAATGCTGACGGCGTTGGCCTTGCCCTTAAGAATAATGGTGGTATTTTTGCAGCGAGAAATCAAAATGCTCTGGGTCTGGCTGACTTCGACCTCGATCGGGGTAGAAGGCGAGTCGAAGTTCTCAATCAGCCACTTGTTACCATCCAGCTCTTTCTTGCCTTCCTTCTTCGTAGGCGTACTGGCCGCGCTGTTCTGGCGCATGGAAGCGGGTTTAGGTTTGGTCTCTGGGCCACGGCTGCGCGAGCGCGAAATGTTGTCGCCGCTGTTCTGAGCACGGAGAGCTGGGTTCTTGTGCGTCATTTGCGATTTGTCGACTTTCTTAAGGCCTTTGGTGACTTCCTCGCCGCGGTTCAGCTGGGAGAAGACGGCATCCATGTCGCCGGCACCACCCTTCGCCGGGGCAGGGGCACCACCTGGCGGAGGCGGAGGCGGCGGGTTGTTGTCGAAGTTCGGGAGAGGAGGCGGCGGCGGAGGAGGGGCACCGCCGCCCGGCGCAGGCGCTGGAGGAGCTGTTGGGGTCTTGTTGTCATCGGCTTCACGGTATGCTTGAGTGGCGTCGACGCCGTTGTTGTTCCAGGTGAGACCAGTAGGGTAGTGCTTCTTGATGTAGCTCTGGAGAGCCTTCAGAAGGGCATAGTACGCCTGTACGTACTTAACGTGCTTCTGGTCGCTTTTTAAGAGTTAGCAAATCAAGGCGCATGCGCAGGGCCGCAGCAACTCACGTCTCCTTATAGGCCTTCAGCACACGGTTTCCGTACATCTGCGCGCCACCGATGACCTCGCCGACAAAGTCCGCAGGCTTACCATCCATGATGAGCCACTGCAGCGCACCAATGCCCTCGCCAACCATGGCCATGTGATCCTTCATTTGCGACGCTCTGTTGGTGTCCCTCACGTCTCCCACCGAGCCCATATCTTGCTGAAGATCCTTGATCAACTCCGAAAAACCGGCGGAGGTCATGTCAGGCTTCTTGGCCTTGGTAGAAGTGACGATGAAGCGCCTCTGGTCACGGAATGCCTTGGCGGTTGTCTCCGCCTGTTTGTATGTCAGCGATGCGCCCTCCTCAGATGTGTTACGTTTTCCACGCACCTGTCCCTCAACCAAGTGGTCTATGCCTTTGCTTGCCTCAACGAACTTTTTAACATCCCCATCAATCAGCTCGTCCATCTCTTTGATCGCAGGAGGGAGCTCCGGGGCAGAAGTCTTCTGGGTCTCTGCAGGCGAGCCGCCTGCCACCGCGGTACCAGGTAGGTTCGGCGCGCTGGCCCTGGGCGCATTGGCTTGTGCGATCTTGCCATTGTCGAGAGATTCGAAGCTCGTGGATGTCGACGCGATGTCCTCTAGACGAGAGGTTGCAGCTTCGAGCCTGCGGATTATAGCTGTGAGCGGGTTGTTCCCATTGTTGCCGGGCGTTGAGGGCCGTGAGCCGGCGCTGTAGTTGAGGTTGTTCGCCATTGTGGTGTAGACGGATCAAGGGTAGAGAGGGGATGGGAGGAGCATTGGTAGGGGTTGGTGGTGGGGGAGGAGCTACCTCTTGATCAAAGTGGTCAGGTTGTTCATGCCCTGGCCCTGGCTCGGGCCTGCCATGGGGTCGGACATTTTTGGTCTCTGCGGTCACGAGACGCTGCGACGTGTCTGCACGTAACCGTCAGACCCGCAAGGGATCGTCTGATGTTGCGTAAAGCGTGCGCGGGGAGATCGTCGGGAATTGTTTCGATGCAGACCCGAGCTCGTCCGAGAAGCCAGACGCAGTGAGATTGCAGCAAGCCTGTCGGATGCCTGGTGTATTATGTTAGGTATGGAATACGGAAGCCTTGTAGGCAGGAGGTGTCGATGCTGATGGCAAGGAAGCTCCCGAGGGCTAGCCTCCAGCATGCGCCAGTCCGCGCGTGCAGTGCCGAACGCTCCAGCGCCACAACCCCGGAGAAGCTGAAGCTCGAATGACGTGCCTCAGGTCGCAAATGTTTTAGCTGCCTCAACACCACCTGCACGCAACAACGATATCTTTCCGCGGGATCTGACGCAAGGCTATAGATTGATAGACGGCCAGCATGGATTTCTGTACACTTGGCATGTTCATCATAGGTAGGTTGTCATCTTCTTCTGGGTTCTTTTCTACGCTTATCAGCACTTGATTTGAAACCACGCTCCGTGCACGACTCACCAAGGCTGCTATCTGGAGCACCACTCACTGCCGCTCACCGCTAACGGGCGGCAGACGACATCTATCCACCTCCTTCAGCCCCTGACCAAACACCCCAAATCAACATCATTGGCGGCGCTGGCACCTTCTCTGCGATTGGCGCTCGGCTCTTCTCTCCGCCACCTCAGTCGAAGTCGGTCGGTTGGGTCATCGACGCAGGAACAGATTTCCCCTCGGAGTTGCGGAAAACAGTCTCTTCCTGGGAAACAGGCGTGCTCTTTCGATCCCGCGATGCTCTCACAACCCGTGGCTGGAATGGTTATGGCGAGAACGATCACCGCGCGTTCAAATACTTGACCGAAAAGAAGCGGCTCACCGCCGAAGATCTCACGGAGGAACTTCTTGCCTCGAAGAGCTTTCACCTCATCTGCTCGGCGGTGCGATGTAGTGAGCTCGCGCAACGTATCAAGGAGAGGCGCGCTGAGGCATTCGGGGAGGATCTTCCAGAAGCGATCATCGTCTGGGAGCCAGTTCCTGATCTCTGTGTTCCGGACGAGCTGGAAAATACGAAAGCTGCTCTGAGCCACATTGATGTGCTCAGCCCTAACCACGAAGAGCTTGGTGCACTGTTCGGGTTTGTTCACTCGACAGGTGTGGATCGAGGAGCCGTTGAGAAGCACGCGGCGGAGTTGGCGGCAAGCCGCATTGGGCCAAAAGGCGAAGGCGTCATTGTAGTGAGGTCGGGGAAGCAAGGGTGCTATGTCGCATACTCTGCCATGCACAAGAGTAATTGCTGGCTACCTGCCTATCACACAGACCAGACCAAGGTCGTTGACCCCACGGGAGGTGGCAATGGCTTTCTAGGCGGTCTTTCTGTCGGCCTCGTCCGGACAGGTTTTGATGTCGTAGAGGCCGCTCGCTGGGGAAGTGTCGCTGCTAGCTTTTGCATCGAGCAGGTGGGAATGCCGCAGTTGACGAGCGCAGCAGTATCGGATACGGCAGAGCGTTGGAACTGCGTTAGCGTTGATGAGAGGCTGGAAGAGTTTAAAAGCAGGAGCGCGTCGGATCGCTTCAATTCCGTAGTAGATGTTCAAAGCTAATGCTACTTGTCCATTATACCCTTCGATATTATTTAACGTCATCTATTTCACACGTCTGAATACTGTCCATATTTTCTTCCGATTTGCTGTCTTCCATTCTAAGTCTCATCCGGGTCATCCATTTCACGCTTTCTTTCCTTATCCCGCCTTCCATTCTTCCACAGCCTTGGTCGCGACCCTGAATCCCTCAATACCAGCAGGCATACCACAATAACACGCTGCTTGCAAGATGACCTCTCTGATCTCATCCTCTGAAGCTCCATTATTCAGCGCGCCCTTGATGTGTGTTGCAAGCTCAGACGAGCGATTTTGACAGCAGAGCATGGCAATGTTGAGGAACGAGCGAGTCTTCAGTTCGAGGCCGGGGCGAGTCCAGATAGAGCCCCAGCATGATTCGGTGACGAACTGTAAGGTGCTAAGGTCAGTGACAGAGCGCGTGGAGATTCGTCGGTGGAACTATTCCTCACCTCCTGCATGGCGCCTGCGAAGGGACCAGTCCCATTCTTGAGAGCATTGTCAACGTATTCCTTGCCCGCTACTTGGTACCGCATCTTAAGACCCTCATTGAAGAGGATCTCATGTGCTTTCTTGACTTCCTCTTCGCTGTAGTTGGCGGCCATTGTTGCGGTGGGTCAAGCTCACGATGAATACAGTAATGAAGGTCGAAGCGGTACGACTTGCGAAAGAGCTCTGCAAGTTTATTACAGAATACACCGAGATCTTATCTTCTTATGGCTTTTCTGCTCGGGGCGATGCGGAAGCTCCCCATTGAAGCACATCATAGTGCGTTATCGGCCAGCAGCTTTCATCGCTTGAACGGCACCGCAGCCGTAGCTTTCGTCGTCTCCAGACGGCGATTGCGGGGTCGAGCTTGAATTGAGGGGTCGCTTTGGAGAAACACCGACGACATCGGAGTTGCTTTGACAATCCGGGATTCTGTGCTGTGACATCGTCTATTTCGATTTCACCCAAAGCTCCGAGCAAGCGTAGTCTGACAATACCTCTTCAGATGATATTATCGAGTTCCTGCGACTCTTAACAAAATTCAACCCAAAGCTTCTCGTTCGGGATCCCGCTCACGATTCTCCTTGCCGATTCTGCCCACTTACTCGAATATACATCACGTACCTTACTTCTAGATCTTGTACCAGACCCTTCTATCGTGCTTCAGCAGCGCACGTACTCGACCTGGACCCGTTGTTCCTAATCCCTCATCATATCCTCGAACGCGCGCCATGCCAGATAGAATCGATCCACTTCCACCTCCCACTGCCAATCAGACATACGTGACGGTCTCACCGATAGCTGGCGGTTACATAACACTGGCCGAACAATTCTTCGTGTCGCCCGCCACACAAGATGCCAAACGGACTGTACCGTCTCTCGCATTCCTTGTCACCCACCCGGGAACATCAGCATTCGGCGCAGATGCTAGCAAGCCATTCCGGATGATGTTCGACCTCGGACTGCGTCGAGCGAAAGAACGCTATCCTGAGCAACTGCAACGCCACATCGACGGTCGAGCACCGCACCAACTACCGCCTGGTGTTGCCGCGCAGTTGAGATCCGGCGGACTCGACCCGGCAGACATCGACCTTGTGATGCTTAGCCATGTGCACTACGACCACCACGGCGATCCTGAGGACTTCCCGAACGCTCGATTCGTCGTCGGCAAGGGCGCTCTCGACGTGTTAAAGCACGGCCTGGGTGGTATTGCTTCACATCAGCATTTCGTACCCGACACACTACCCGACGAGCGATCGAGTGAGCTGTCTGATCCAAAAGGTAATGATTGGAAGCCACAGGGTCCTTTTCCAGCCGCGCTCGATCTGTTCGACGATGGCTCAGTGTATGTTATCGACACTCCAGGGCACCTGCCAGGCCATGTGAACTTGCTCTGTCGAACGAAAGACCGTTGGCTCTGCCTATGCGGCGACGCGTTCCATGATCGCAGGCTTTTGACTGGCGAGAAAGACATTGGCACTTGGTCAGGACCTGCAGGAAACACGTTGTGCATACACCTCGACAAAGAAGCGGCGGCAGAGAGCATTGCAAGGCTGCAAGAGTTGGAGGGAATGGCTGATGGGCGAGTGGAGCTCATTGCGGCGCATGATGAGGGTTGGTGGCAGCAAAATAAAGCCAAGCAGTTTCCCATGCTTTTATAGACCGAAAGTCAGATATAGTGGCGCGAGTAAGACTGCGCATCGAACTGCTCTTGCTGATTGGGATTGCGTCTTTGCACGATCTAGTGAGTGGGTTTTGTCAAACTTGCGGCCAGCTGTGACTAGCTGGTTCAACTGACTTGAAAGACACAAAAGCTATTGAACTTAATTCTTCTCCCGAGTTGAGCACATTACTCAACGGAAACGATGCTTACGAACGAGCTACTGCGACTTAATTATGGCGAATATGGCGGGCACCGGACAAAGTTGTTGCATAATTAGCGCCTTGGCCGACAGACCGACTTCGCATAACGTTGGGTGAATGGACTCGATCCACACATTCATAGCTCAGTGTCTTCCGGCGTGTACGACTCTATCGTCAAGACCCGCCACGAATTTGAGATAGGCATCTGAAATTCCAACCAAACTTTCATGTACGGTGTGAGAGCTTAGTACATCGTCCACCATAAGATCATTCCTATGACTCCAAGCTTTCGCCTGAGAGTTGCGGCTGAGAGATGCCACGCTGAACAGATGACAAGACTGGGTCAATATCAGAGCGCCGGGCTTTACGTGTCACGCTCGAATTGGGGAGCATTCCCTGCCGTGTTTGCGAGAAAGTGGGGAGCGAACGCATTGTTTGCCGACGAAGCCCAACCAAATTGCCAGATTCCTCGCGTGGTCTGCTCGTTAACACTCGACGTTCGTTCCACCCACTTTGCGAACGGCGAATCTGAACAGCTTTCGCATAGACACAACATCGAGATCTTTCTGAAATAGCACACAACACTGCATGCCTGAAAAATTTTTGCCAAAAGCGACAAGATAGAGTCACTTAGCTACGGCTCCGTGTTAGCAACATCTGACGCAATTTATCCGCACTCATGATGCTGCGTCCAGATTGATACTTCCATTCAAAGCTGGACATTCGACTGGCCGCAACGTGCAACTCAACCATACGAACTATGCGTGACACGAGGTGTAGCAGCCACTCGGCACATGTTGTCTGTTTCTCAAGTCTGGCGGCGAAAGCTCAGGCCTGGGACAAGAGCAAGCAAAGAACGCGAGGCGAAACAAAGATTGAACAGCGAGGGTTTGGCAACACGCAGCACCATCAAGACTCTGCCATGCGCGCTCTGTGCAGTGGCGCATGTCCACAGGCCAAGCCAGGGAAAGTATGTCGATCTTGTGGCAGGCCTCGAACCATCTGAAGACAGTGGCGTCGCACGCGATCGTAGTAGAGATCTGTTTTCTCGCTACGTTTTTAATCACGTAGGTCCAATCGCAAGATCTTCTGAAAATCTCCACAAGAACCCATCACTCACTGCTGGTCTTACCTCTGCAGAATGACCGTCACTGTATGCACCAGGCAGTGTCTCCTTACACTATCAGCGTTCTCTCCATGTCTGATATCTCGAAGCTCAGCTACAGCCACGAAAGCTTCTCGGAGCTCAGCTGCGGCTGTGAAACTCTGTCAGCATCAAGATCCAATATAATATGCTTGAGCGTATCTTGCCTCTCAAATGCGTGTGTTTGCCACAATCGTGTTACCTATTGGAATTTCTACGATATGGATCACAACACGGTCTTTCAACTGAGCGAACGCTTGAACCAACAAGTCGCCGCTTACAAGCCTGGAGATGAGAGTCAGCGTCAAAAGATGCTTCAGAGCATGACCGAGCTCATGAGGGCCATCGAGACACCATCAGAGCGCATTGCGCGGATGTGTTACCCCGATATATATCTCTTCCTGGCCGTTCGCATTCTTGTCGACCTCAACGTGTTCAAAATCATTTCAGAAGAGCAACCTGCTGTCACTGTGTCGCAACTGGCCAAGACAACAGGCGCTGACGGCGAATTGCTCGGTCGCTTGCTCAAACATGCTTGTACGCAAGGGTTTGTGCAAGAAGTTGGGCCAGACGAATACGCTGCCAACGGCGTGACTGACAAAGTCGCGTGAGTTCTGCTCTTTCTCATGTCGAGTGTTTGCATTGATTGCAAGCCTCCACGACCCGCATTGATCCAGCTGACCGTCTTTCGGCAGAACACCAGAAGGCAAAGGCGTGATCGTTGACATGTTTCAAACCTTCGCTGTGGGGTCCAAGTTCTTGGCCTTTCTCGAGGAGAGGAAGTATCAAAACCCAACCGACAAAAGCGACACGGGTTTCATGTACGGCATGGGCACTCAAGATCATTACTTTCAATACATTAGCAGGCCTGGTCGGGAGGTTGAGGCTGAGGCGTTCTACAACCACATGCGCTTTAAGACGCTGGGTTTGAAATGGCACGAGATGCCAGGCATCATGGACAGCGTTTTCGGCCATTATCAAGCCAAGAACGACGAAGTCCTGATGATCGATGTGCAGGGTGTACAGCCTGAAAACTGACGAGATCGTGACCGCTGTGAAGGGTCGCTTGATAGTGCAAGATCTGCCTGAGACCATTCGCACGGCGAAAGCGGCCGGAGAGCTGGCGGCGAAAGGCATTGAGGCTGAGGAGCACGACTTCTTCACACCGGAGAAGGTCACCGGTGCTAGGGTGTACTATCTGAAGATGGTGTTGCACGACTGGCCGGACGAACAATGCAAGCAGATCCTGGCCAATCTGAAGCCAGCTCTCCGAGCTGGCCACAGTCGGATCTTGCTGAACGAGATCATCATCCCGGAAATCGGTGCTGGATGGTTCGAGACATCTGTGGACATGATAATGATGTGTTGTCATTCAGCTCAAGAACGGCGAGAGAAGCACTGGAGGAGCTTGATCGAGAGCGTTGATGGACTGAAGGTCAACAATATCTGGAATGTCGACGGTGCTGTCGAGAAGGTGATCGAGATTGTGTTGAAATGAGCAGATACATCGCTAGACACGGAGATTGCCGTCGAAACGCGGCAGAGATTGAACTAAAATGGTCATTTATCGATTCTGATTATATGTTGATGGAAGGATGGGACAACCGAGCAATGTAGGCAGTATTCCAGATCGTGAGTGTGAGGCAAGGTGCTATCATCTCCCATAGAATTTGCGAGCTCAATGTTGACTGGAAAATGCCGTAACTAAGCCGCGACTTCGAGGTACCGTTAACGATCTCTTGTAAATTTTACGGACACAGTGTCAACCAGAGAGCGCCGCAGCCAAGATGCCAGTCTGAGGTGCTGCTATCTGCAGTAGAAACCACAGGCTCAATGTCAACTAGTAGAAAGAGCCGTAGCGAAGATACTATTTCAAGTTGTTGCCATATGCTGTAGAATTTGCTGATTTATTAATGTTACCACGGAGAGTCGGAAGCTGTGATGCCAGACCACTATCGGGCAGGCGATGGACCGTACCTTGCAGCAGCGGGAGGTCCCGTGTAACAGATCGATGGAACGACGTCATGACTTTGGTGGCTGCGCTCCTATTCGTTGCGTGCCTTGACCACGAGCCTCACTGTTACGAAGTACAACCCTTCAGAGCTGAGTTCCGTTGCGATTTTGCGATACCTCAAGGGTCAATTAGCTAAGGTGTCTTTTCTCATTCGCTGTCAGGTCCCGCTGGCGGTTCGGTCACTATTGCCTTTGCGAGGTCTCAGGGCGAGACCACGGTCCTCTCTTCCTGTCGTTAACCAAGATCGCTCTGTACAATCGACAATGGCTCGAACAACCAGATCATCTGTCGCGAAACCAGCTTCACCTTCGCGCAATCAGCGTGCAAATCCAACAGATGCCACGCAGCTGTCAAGTCCACCAGCAACGCCCGGACCTGCGCTGAAAGCATCCTCGAAGCCCAAGGCTTCGTCGGCTATCAAGAAGGAAACGCCTATAACGCCAGCCAACAAGGGTCGCAAGCGTTCTAACCATCAAGTGAAGCAAGAGGATGATGACGGCGACGTCAACTCGTTGCCTCATAACCTCGGCACCGCTTTGCCAACGCCCGGTGGCGATGATGGCGAGGCTTATCAGCAGGAACCACCGAAGAAGCGCAGCAGAAAATCTGCTAAAAGTAAGCCCCCCGCCGGCGAAGATGTCAAACTTGAGGACGAGGATGAAGAACCAAAGAAAACGCCGAAAGCGAAGAAGACCGGCTACGGACTGACGCCTGGTATTTCACCATACCCGGACTATATGCGACCAACCCCAGAGGAGTGCGCTGAGGTTGTGCGCTTGCTCGAGAAAGTTCACGGGAAGGTCGTTGTGCCTAAAGCTGTCCCGCCACCTTCTCTCGATGTCGCCGGTTGTGGGGAAGTGCCTTCTGTTCTCGATGCTTTGATCCGCACCCGACTTAGTGCCAACACTACGAACAAAAACTCTTCAACGGCCTTTCAGGGGTTAGTGAAGCGATTTGGGGTGATCAAAGAAGGCATTGGCAAAGGAAGCGTCGACTGGGATGCAGTTCGCCGTGCGCCACAGAAGGAGGTTTTCAAAGCCATTGAACGCGGTGGGCTTGCCAACGTGAAATCCAAGTCGATTCAGGAGATTCTTCAAATGGCCTACGAAGAGAATCAGGCTCGCAGATCCGAGTTGCTTTCAACGTCAGCCGATCCGGCCGGCGCACATGATGAAGCCACAGCCGAAAAAAACGCCGAGATTGAGAAGGCGTCGCAAAACATCATCTCGCTTGACCATCTTCACCTTTTGAGCACGAACGATGCCATTGAGAGGATGCTCACCTACCCGGGAATTGGTCCAAAGACGGCTTCGTGTGTGGCACTCTTCTGCCTTCAACGTCCAAGCTTCGCGGTTGATACCCATGTCTTCCGTCTCTGCCAGTATCTCGGATGGCTGCCAAAGAAACCTAAGAAGGGCGAGCCGAAAGTGGACCGCAACACAGCGTACAGTCATTGCGATGTTCGTATTCCGGACGACTTCAAGTATCCTCTTCACCAACTGCTCATCAAACACGGTAAGACATGTCCGAGGTGCAGGGCCATCACCGGTCAGACCAGCGCAGATTGGGAGAAGGGCTGTCCCATTGAGCATATCGTCCAGCGCCACGGCGCAAAGAAAGGTGGCGGAAGTACCAAGGACAAGAAGAAGGCGAGGGAGGCTGCAGGCGCCGATGGTCAATCCAATGAAGACTTGGACGCAGCCGACGTGAGCGGTGGCGAGGAACAGCGTGATGCTGCTGAAAGCGAGCTGAGTGAGCTTGAGTCTGAGCCAGAAGCCTAGGCTCGCATTGCAAGAACCACCCTGAGCTGCCACTCTGCGAACGCATTCGATTGAGTGAGGGTCTTTTATTCTGTGAACATCCAGGTGTGACTCCACATAATTGTACTATACTGTGTATTAGATACCCTGTTTGCAGGATACAGGTTTCCTAAGTAGAAACCAAGTCTGAAAGTCCAGATTTTGGGTTGTAGCACCGTTTTACACTTTACTAGTTCAAGCAGAGGACTTCCCGACTCCGTAGAGAGTCTTCGGAGGGTGCCGGTGGCATCTCCCGATTCGGTGTCTGAAAGCTTTCGAATTATGGAGGCCATCGAGCTCGAAGTCCGCACTCTTGTCCAGCTCTCGTCTCTCCTCGGGCAATTACCGCCACGGGCGTAGGTAGTGCCGCAGCACAAATTAGTTTCTACGAGAGGAGACCGCAGTACCCGCGCGGTACGCTCGGTGACTGGACTTTGAGGAACACGTAATAACGGCTTGGCCAGGAATAGCTGGCTCGGTCGCCCTTCGATTTTGCGAAAGTATGTGGCCACGCTGCTGATGACTTGCCCGAAGGTATTCCTATTTCCTCATCTGGTGAAGGCGAGCGTAGCACACAATATGAACTCTCGTGTACGGGAGTGCTTGAAGGGCTTCAGATAAGCGTCTTGTCAGTTCCGACGATGCGATCGGAGGGCGTCGCTTTGGTGACGACGCTCGGGTGCTCTATCTTTGGAAAACTCGGGACAGGGTTAGCTCTTGGGTCGTGTTTCAAAGGAACCATACAAATAATCTCGTAGGGCTGACACTTTCCACTTCTTCCGATCAACATCACACCCACTCCTCCACACATCTCGACCAACGCAGACCCTCACGCTCAGCCTTACGCCCCTCCTTCAGCCACAGACATCATGCCGTCCTCCACCTCCGACATCTGCCTTTACTTCCTGGCACTCTTCTTGCCGCCGCTTTCAGTGTTCTTTAAGACCGGCTGCAACTCAGACTTTATCATCAACATCGGTCTCTCAATCCTGGGCTGGATTCCAGGTGTTATTCACGCGTGGTATGAAACAGAGTCTGGATTTTCCATGCCGTTGAATGCAATTCTGACGATCGCTGCAGGTGGATCATTGGCAAGCACACCACGCCCGCTTGAGAGACAAGCGAGAGGCGTCACGAGACGCGCGGCTGTGAATGACGGGAGTTTGCTCAAGATACCCAAACAATAATGTTTACTGTATACAACATTCGACATGCTCTTCCATATTGTCAATGTACAGATCTGATCGTTAGAGTTCGCATTCATCGCGGAGCAGGAGGCTACACGAAATGGACTACCCTCCCGTTATGGTGCCTGGACAGAAAAACGGTGCGCTAGTCTTTTGCACTGCCTCGTTGCGGCCGCTCCATATCGCGATAAAGCTGCCTCTGGACTCTCATAGATGCATATGACTCCCCATGTGTTTCAGCCTTCTCGCGCGCTGCTGTCCAATTGTCCTGACGCGCGACACACCCCCATGCAACCCATGCTGCCGATCAGCGCCACTGACAAGTATGACGCCGCAAAGTTGGAATACAAGTATTTCCTTGCGCGCAATCCTCACAAGCCTTGTATCCTCTTGATCTCTTTGCTCGGAATACTTTATTACGCGATTCAGAAAGATGTCAATTAACTACGACCCGCAAGGGCCACCTCCACCGGGGCAAGGGTACTATAACGCGCAACCGACACCTCGACGCCAGCCGCAGCGAGGGCGCCGTCGCTCGCAAGACAGATCTGTGTCCCCCAGAGGCACAGAATACGTGCCTTACTCGGACCTACCATGGGCGAGTCACCAGAGTGCGAATGAGCCTCGCACGGGCGCAGACGCTAGGCGAGAAAGCGAGGTGCCTCCTGGAGACTCCGAAACTCAGAACCAGCTTGCGCCGTACGACGACGAGAAAGCATGGGCCGAATGGAACCGCGCATACGGCCAAGAGCCCGCATACGTTCCTGCGAATGCGCCACTGCCACAGCAGAGCAGGCGGACAGAAGAACGGCCTCACCGTTCGAGGCGACGGCGATCCTACGAGGACGACCTGGAGTACGCGGATTTTCGCCGGGAGCGTCGCACGAAGTCCCGGCACCATGAACGCCGGGACAGCACTCGTTCCGAGATGGATTTCGACGAGAAGCTCGAGAAAGGCGCGAAAGACCTGGGTCCAGCACTGCTAGGAACTGCGGCTGGGGCGTTCCTCGGCCGCAAACTGGTCAACAAAAGTGCGCTGGGGATGCTTGGAGGCGCGATCGCAGGTGGAATCGGCGCAACTGCTGGTGAACGTTTTGATGAGAGAAACCGTCGCAAGCAGGACGGGAGGATCCAGCGGCGGAGGGAGGCCGACGACAGATACTATAGACGGCGATACGAGGACCGCGACAGAAGCTATGCGAGTCGGCGTGATACTTCTCCATTCTCGGAGCGTTCAAGAGACGAGGAGCCATTGCCTCCTCGCCGGCGGCATGATGAACGGTCCCGACGGACGAAGCCGAAGAGATATGTCGAATATAGTCCCGACAGCTACAGGAGCGCATGAACGGCCGGCCGAGGCTTTGCTCGCTTATGCGACCTCGAATATAATGATTCTCGCGAATGAGCGGTGGGGAGGAGCACTTCTTGTAAGCGATGCGCCTGACACTGGTGGAGGGAGCACCAGAGCGTGGAGACCACTGACGACTAACGGGGCATACGCTTTGCTTATTTTTGTTCTTTTACCTTGTGCGATTGAAAGGACCCGCGACTTTGCTGTTTCAGCGTAGGCGACAAAAAGCTATTCTAAAGTGTTTTAAGTATGTAATCGCTGGATGGGGACGGCCTTAGCGCAGATCTGATAAATTCGTGGCGTGATCGAAACACAGCTGTCTTTCACAATTCGGTGGTTCCACCACAGGTCACGCTCTCATCAATGGCGCTTTGAGGATAGCCACGGGTGCTGTGCCATGTAGCTCCCCGCTCTGGGCAGCTTTCGTTATAAGCTACCATGGTAAGGACCCCCGATCGCTCGGTCCAGCTGCGTGAATTTGCCTGACTAATTACTGGGACATACAGATCCTGAAGTTGAAGTCCACAATCGAACCAATTCACAGAAATGGTCAAAGGAAGCTGCGTCTGTGGGGACTGGACCTACCAGTATGAAGGCGATGCTATTGCAGCCACAGTAGGTGTATGACCGCAACACGCCCGTCTCATACTGACACGCTCCTCAGCTCGTCTGCCACTGTGTCCCTTGCAGGAAACTCGCCGGCATCAACGGTAGCACCAATTCCCTTGTCTCGAACGACCAGGTAAATTACCTATGTGAATAGCATCTCATTACTCGTCTGCGGCTAAGTACTCCCCAGTACAAGCAGCTGTCGGGTACCGACCGTACGTTCGTTCGCAAAGGTGACAGCGGCAAGGATGTTACGTACCACAATTGCGCGAATTGCGGTACCATCATGTGGGTCGAGGCGGAGGCGCTCGCTGGCATGAAGATTGTCAAGACCGGTACGATTGACGATGAAGACGTCCTGAACAAGGCCATACCCGTACAAGAGATATACTGCAAGGACAGGCCAGCTAGCACTCCAGGAATTCCTGGGATTGAGCAGAAACATGCAGCTTGAGAGTGTTTTTGATGATGGCTTTGCTCATTCAGTTTCCTACGTATCAGGCTTGGCCGCTTTACGTTGTGTTTCTACAATGAGATCACCTTATATTCTTGGCTCGACTCGTGTGAAATGATGGTTGAAAGCGAGAATGCTTTCCATCGTGGTTGGAAAATCTTGATAGACTCTTGTGCCTCGCCCTAATAAGAGGGGGGATCGACTTTAATCCCCAGTCGACCAGCGTTGTAACTCCGCCCCATGGGTTAAAGTTCTCTGCATCTTCGATGTCCTGATGGATCAAGAAATTACATTCGGTCTCATGTCTGATACCTAGCAAGAACAGCAAAAGCAAAACAAAATGCATCGGCCGGGAATCGAACCCGGGGCTGGCCGACATGTGAGGCCTGATGGACCTCAGATGGCAACGGCCAATTTTACCACTAAACCACCAATGCTTGTGATTGGCTGCTCTCAGATTTCAACATATATATAGCTTTCCCATTCATGCTCACACATCAAACGAAGCCGAACATTTCCTCAGATGGGCGACGGGTCTTGGTTTCTGGGCACGATCGCGGATATTGAATTCGAGCTAGGGTACCTAAAAAAGTAGGCAGTCGATTTGCTAGACTCTGTAGTCTTGACCCCTCGCTGGAAAGGTATGCAGTAGCCAAAACTTATGACCACAGGGCCTTGACTCTTCATCCGTGGCATGGTACCTTGGAACGGCACCAGGTTCCGTCTAACAGATTACTGCCTTCCCTCATTCCCTTCCTTGATCTGTCTCGTTCGGCCAGGCACTTCGCTAAAAAGGCGATACGCTTGTCCGATCTAACATCGCCATTGTATCCCCATGTCTCTTAGCAGCTCAATCTCATCTTGTAAAATCATCCTCCCGCGGCCGTCTTGTCCGGACCTTTGTTTCTGAGACCCTGGTCTCATTGAAATTGAGTGCCAGTTGTAACGTGCTACCCCCTTTCTGGATTCTCAAGGCCAGAGTTCCACTCGGAGATCCTGGCTTTCCAGCTTCCTTGGAAAGCACATCAAATCTGCGCGTGCAATGCTTTGAGTGAGAGGTGGTGGAGCAGTCTGATGGTCGGGTCTGCTGATATGTGTATGGGTGTTGACGCGGACGGACTACCCTGCTGAAGGAGCACCATGCTTCTGGAAAGGCTGCTTGGAACATGGCTTCATATTCGAGATGATAGCTGCCACGCTCCACTCATCCTCTTTTCGATTGCGAAGCGTCCGCGGCATTGGCGCCATTGACTGTCTCTTCGCCGAGGACCTTTGACGCAGCCATGAACCTTTAATAAGCCTCTGTCAGTCCCAGCTCTCGAACAATCTTCCGTGATCCAGGCGTAGCTTACATGCCGCCAGCATATCCCCCGAGACCCCTCATGCCCTCAGCTTGTACTGCAGTCATGCGCAGAAGGTTTTCCATATCGCTCATGTTTGCCGTCAATTGTGCAAGCTGAGCATGCAAGTGCGACAGTTGCCGGGTCTTTGAGGCCGAAGTTGGGACGGTAGACAGTCTTGAGCTGCTGTGCGTGTTCGCGTGCGTTGCACTTGGTGTACGAGGGTTGGGGGCCATTACTCTGGATGTAAACAAGCGCGCCGCTTTGACTAAGGCCTTGTTCGGACCTCAAACGTGCAGACTACAGATATTCGAAGGACGATATCTACAGCGGCGTGCTATTGTCCGTTTATACAGTCGAGGTAACATGAGTAGACGCGTGATCGTGCTTGCAGTGTATTGTTTATTGAGGGGAAGTCAGCTTCCCGCTTAGGAAGGTTTCCCGCTTGCGCGCTCAAGAGAGGGCCTGCGTCGATGCATTTCTTCATTAGCGTTGTCCTAGTTCCTGCCTACCTAATACCAATACTAAGGAACCACAATGTCGGTCACAGGAGCTACTAAAACGCGCAGATTCGTTTTGACGGGTGCAGTGGCTGCCATTACTGCTACAGGAACGTGGTATGGAGCTGGATTGAAGACTCAACAGGAGAGGAATCACGTGAGAATAAAGGGGAATTTGCTGTCTAGGAATCCACTGACTCTCGTTTAGGAAAAAGAAATCATTCGAGAGGCATCTGTGAGCGAAAAGCTCCAGCAGATGGAAACACTGCGCGATCAGCTTGCTCGCAGGAGAGACGAGCTCCAAACCAAGATCGATCAAGTGGCATCGAAATCGGACTCTGGGAGCACGCTGCCTCGAGGTCGGTAGGGCTACGGCAGGAGAAACCTCGATCTTGGGCGAAAAAGTTTGCTCAGCGCCACCTACGACATTCCGCGATGATGGCGGTAACATGGCGCGGGCGCCAGCTGTCTAATGCGTCAGCTAGTGCCGGAGGATGAACTGGCCGTAGCAGATCCGACGCACCTTATAGAGACATCGCTACGAGAGGCAACGTGGGCGACCAGGCGAGGAATCGCAGAGGGAAGGCGATGAAACACCTTCGCGGTAGAAGGAGCGGACACCCGTGAGCGACTTTGCTGGATCTCAGTCGCGTTCAGCATTTCCACGACCCAACCACTCGGCACATTTGCAAAATTCTCGGTCTGTTGGTACAGAGCAGGATTTGGGATCACTGACTTGCCACGTATTCGGGATGACATGGGTCATTCCACCCGCCGGCGAGCCCGAGAAGAATGTAGTGGAACGTCTATATAACTCTTTACGGGCACCTCGAGATGTTTCGAGCAAGGTAACGAGCTGTCTCCACTTCACGCCATCGAAATATAGCAATTCCTCGGAGGACCACGGGCTACGGGATACATGGGTTTGGTCAAGCGGTGATCGATCACGATGGCCCGTTGTTCGCGGGTTCCATCACAGAATCGTCACTCAGGCATGAACTCCACCTGCGTCTGGATCGTCCACATTGGGCTCTGCCGAAACTACTACAGTTGACCAGGGGTGTGGTGGTCTTTCTCTGGTAATCGCGCGAGTTGATGACGAAGCTGCAGAGGGCACGGGTTCATCTCACTCTACCCGCTGGCCGGGGCGGTCTGCAGAAACTTGCAGTTGATGACCAAGGCATGCAGCCCTTGCCTGCTCCGAGGGACTAGACAATTGAAAGCTGTATTTAGTAGCTGCGTCGGGCTAGATCGGATAGCGGTAGCAAACCTTTTCCTGTCCTCTCCCGATCGTAAGTGCCAGAGCCGTGCGGCCATGCGCCGTCTCTGCCCGTGTCTGGCTTGTACGCACCAAGACGACCGATGCCTCAGTGGCGTAGTGGACACCCGACACAAGCCTGCAGCCAAGCCTCCCTTGTCAAAATCACAAGCGTGACAAGCCAGCCGCGCCCAGATTCTGTGGAGTTCTCCATGAATCTCCATCCCCAACGGAAATGGAGCACATGGAGTTTTGTGCATGGGCCATCGATGTCGGAGGCGGCTCTGCAAGTGGCTACTGGGTTCAGTAGCCCGACGTCCGGCAGCGGAGCGGCAGAAGCTTGGATGTCCGATGCTTGGTGAGCGCGCGATGAGAGCCGGAAGCCGATGTTCTCGCGGCCGTCGGACGCGTCGCCCAATGGAAACGGGCAGGGCTGAACGACCCCGGCGCCGGCTTCGCTTGCGGCACGTTGAAACGTCGGCATATCGTCAGCCTCTTTCGATGTTGATGCCCATTGCGATATATCTAAGACATGAGTAAGACTGGTATAGTCTAAGTGTCGTCTGGACGCATCTGGCTCGTGGCTGGCCGCGATGACGAGCGCTTCAATGTTCAGGAAGCTCCCAGAAAGCCCGCCAGCTCGTGGCGGCACATCAAGGAAGACACTAAGAAGTGCGAAGAACGCGCTAAGCAAGATTAATAGGAATCAAGCTCCACACTCTAATCGGTCCGAAAGCTTGGTGTGGAGCCCACTATCAGGTGGCGCGACGCCTATTGTTCGGCCAGCCACGGTAGGGTGACGGCACGTTTGGCAACGACACGAGGGAGCCCGCACGATGTTGCCCGCGGGGAGCGCGCTGGAGCGTCTGGAGCATCCGGAGGGTGGAGCGTACCGGTGGAGGCCCCGGAAGCGTGTCACGCTGTCCCCACTGTGTGCGGATACGAGGTATAAAGAGATGCAAATGGCGCTCACCAGGCAGGTTTCCTGTGCTCCCTCATCCGATCTGCCTATTCCTCCTACCTCCTACATCTTGGCCAAAGCGCCTATCCTTCCATCATGTCGAAGACCGATCACAAGGCCGATGCTCACACTGAGAACATCGAGGACAGCGGATCTAGCTTTGTCAAGAATGGCGAGGACATTCAAATGGCAGTGCGCTCAGGCAGCACAGCTCACGTCACCAACACTGCGGACGCCATCGACATTGCCAAGAACGGTGGTTGGGAAGCAGATGCGTTGATCAAAGAGCTTGAGCAAGAAGTCGAAAGGGAAGGCGCGAAGAAGGGCATTTTTGACATCGAGTTCGCCAACCCCAAATACTTCACTTGGTTCCTCGTCACATTCGCCTCTATGGGTGGTCTCCTTTCCGGTCTCGACCAGTCTCTCATTTCTGGCGCTAACTTGTTCCTTCCCGACGATCTCGGTCTGGATGAACGTCAAAACAGCTTGGTCAACGCAGCCATGCCTCTGGGTGCTATTGGTGGTGCTCTGCTTATCTCGCCCTGCAACGAACTTTTCGGTCGCCGCTGGGCTATTCTGATTTCCTGCATCCTTTACACCATTGGAGGCGCCCTTTGCGCTGGTTCGATGAACTTCGCAATGATCGTTGTCGCCCGTCTCATCCTCGGCGCTGGCGTTGGTCTTGAGGGTGGCACTGTCCCTGTTTACGTCGCCGAAACGGTCGAGCGCAAAATCCGTGGTAACTTGGTCTCGCTTTACCAGGTCAACATTGCCCTCGGTGAAGTTCTTGGGTACGTGGTGGCTGCAATCTTCATCACGGTAGAGGGCAACTGGCGCTACATTCTTGGCAGCTCTCTGCTTTTCTCGACCATCATGGGCATTGGTATGCTCTATATGCCTGAGTCGCCCCGTTACTTGTTGCACAAAGGTCGTGTCCTCGACGCTTTCAAGGTGTGGAAGCGCATCAGAGGCACCTCCAGCATTGAGGCTCGCGAAGAGTTCTTTATTATGAAAGTTGGCATGGAGCAAGAACATGCAGAGATTGCTGCTGGGTCTGGATCCCGTTCCATGCCCTGGTTGGACTTCTTCACCAAGCCCAGAGCTCGCCGTGCGGTCATCTACGCCAACATCATGATTTTCCTTGGCCAATTCACCGGTATGTTCACAAGACCAGACTTCACTTCATCCTATACTAACATCCCCGCCAGGCGTGAACGCAATCATGTACTACATGAGCACCCTGATGAACCAGATCGGCTTCGACCCAATCCAAGCCAATTACATGTCCCTCGTCGGCGGCGGCTCCCTCTTCCTCGGCACCATTCCCGCTGCATTCCTGATGGAGTCTTGCGGTCGTCGCTTCTGGGCCACTGTTACTATGCCTGGATTCTTCGTTGGACTGATGCTCACCGGTGTGTCCTACTTCCCCGTGTTTGAGGAGCGCCAGACTGCCAGACTCGGTCTCTACTTCACAGGCATGATCCTGTACATGCTGTTCTTTGGTTGCTACGCTACCCTCACTTGGGTCGTTCCTTCGGAATCTTACCCGACCTACCTGCGCTCCTACGGTATGACTACCTCGTCTGGGTTCCTGTTCTTGTGCTCTTTCATCATCACGTACAACTTCCGCGGTATGCAAGAGGCAATGACCAAGCAGGGTCTGAGCATGGGTTTCTTCGGAGGCATCGCACTCCTGGGATGGGTCTACCAGCTTCTGTTCATGCCCGAGACCAAGGGCAAGACTCTTGAAGAGATCGACCTCATCTTCGAGCAGCCTACGAGCAAGATCGTCGCTGAGAACTTGAGGAACATCAAGGAGACCACTGCCGACCTTTGCGCCTTCCGCTTCAAGAAGGTCTTCATTGATGACAACAGGGCCAAGGCCGCCGTTGGTCTTACGGAGGAGAGATTTGGTCACTAGACGCTACTTATGATGCACGCATAGATACATGTTACTATAATGAACGATTTTTTTACACGTTACTCCTTCGGCCATTCAAATGTTGCATGTGCCTCACCAGGCTAAGTTCACTCATCAAACAGGCCGAAACTGCCATGCACTTAGTACTTACTCTTTTTGTGTTTACAGTGGAGATGGACCAGGGAATGGCTAAAGGCACAGGTCGAGCTGTTGTGGTCGACCCTACTGTGTGGCTGTCCGACACATGAGGAAATCGCGACCGGCGGCAGAATAAGCTTAACATGACTTCACGTCTGCCGGCCAGAGCAGCACAAATGCGCCCGGACTTGACAGATTCGACCTGGCAAAAACTTGGGGACGTACAACATTACTGTCCGTGATTCGAAACAATGGCTCAACAACGCCCTCGACGCAATCGCAGGCGCACCTGGGAAGCGACCGACACGCCCATCACCATCCGTGTTGGCAGCCGCCGGCATCCACGGAGATTTCACGAGATCCAAGTCACATCCGCACACGATGGCACCCGGCTCGCTCGCCTCATTGATGAACAGGCACGCTTGCGCCCAAATGATCCTCTCATTATTTCAATAAACGGCCACCAGCCCTGGCTGGAGGACATTCTGTGCACATGCTTTGCTGCCTCTTGGGAGCCCATTAGCGAGATCAGTCGTGAGCTTCAGTTTGCTGAGACAGCCAAGTTCCCGGAAAGAGCATCCAAGAGTGGTCAATCAGTACCTTGGACATTCATTATGGATCAAATGAACGTGCCACAGGTGTACTTTTGGTCGGTGGGCCTTGAGCCGCCTGAGAACCATGGGCGAGGAATACCGATTATTCAGCGGTATCGAATGAGGGTAGGGGTCTGGTTTTGCGACAAAGGCGCGTGCAGGTTTAATCGCGCGGTCAGCACTGCCTTGATTTTCACTCGCCCGAGCGACTTTTCTGAGCACATCGTCAGCAACATCTTGTTCAGAAAGATATACAGCGAAGACGATTTCGATCAGCCCCACGATGATCCAGAAGGCATATGCTGGATCTTTTCTCGCCTTTACTGGCTGCTCAGCAATTGGCAGAACGTCATTCGAGAAGTGATAGCACGCCTCGACGAAGCGGAGATAAATTCCAGTGGCCGTTACTTTCCGGTCAAGCTTCGGACAAGGACTATGCACATCGAGGTTGATCGTATCTATGAACTTCAAGAATATCTACGCTTCCACTCCCGCTCTTTTAGGAAGCTTGCAAAGCTCAGGCAGAGTGTTTCCCAAGATCAACAGGGACATCATCTCTGGAACGAGATCGAGGACACCGTGGATGACTTGGATCAGTTCGACTCGTCGCTTGACAACCTCAAGGAGCGCTTTCTAAATCTCCTTGACCTCGAATTCAACATTCAGAATGCCGATCAAAGTGAAGACAGCTCCTTTCTCGCAGTCATCGCCACGCTGTTCTTGCCGGTGTCTTTCTTGGCTTCAATTTTCGGCATTCAGAACATCGAGTGGAGGCCAGTGTGGTACTTGTGGTCTGCAGTGCCGATATTCATTGCTTCATGCATCTTCGTCGTGGTCTTTCCCTTTAGCGTTCGCAGGTACCAAAAGACGAGATACGGACTTGAAGCGACAAAAGTGTTGCTCCGTCCCACCGACTTCACTCTGTTGGGCGATGCGCTTCCGGACAGCGTCAATGTACCGGGCAGTAATCGGCTGGGGAGGTTGAAGGATCGCGCTCAGAGGCAATCGATTGGTGAGGATGTGACGCACGGTAGCAGTCGTAGCAGAAGCCGCGGCTGGGTTTGACAAATGAGAATGATCACTGCCTGAGCTTTCGGGATTGCGGTAGCTGTGACATTGTTATGTAGACTACACCAACGTTTGCTGCAAGATTCAACAAGACGCTGCATCCGGACCGAAGTCGGACCAAGCATGTCGACAAGCTTGAGGGGTGCGTGCCGCTCCGGCGAGAATTTGTTGACTACCAGGTGTGTCGCGAGACTCTCCAATTGAAATCGTTGGTTCAACACTCTCAAGAGAAGGTACCGCTTTGATGTTCATTTTCTTCTCGAAGAGCAGACATTTTGGGAATCCAAGACTTTACCAGACATCGCATACACCTCCGATGTCTGGACCCAGTGGCTGGTTTGCACAGTGCTGAGACTTTTGGGGTAAATAGGGTTAGGGTCTGGGTTACGATCGAACATCCCTCCTCCGGACCCGCTCGCTTTCAGGCCTTGGAGAAAGCCCATGATCATAATACATGTTTTGTTGACATGATATTGCTACCTTCATATGCCCCGTCTCATCGTCTGCGTGTCAGTCGCTGACATTGACTCGTGAATTTGAACTCGATGGGGTGGGACGCAAAGCTTGTTGCAGCGTGTCAGCTGCGAAAATTTGTCACCAACATCTTGTCATCTACAGTTGCAAAGCATCGTAGCCGCGTCTATCAAATATCGGGTGTTATGCAGGACCTCGCTATACGTGTGATGACAGAAGCCAGCCTACAAGGGCCAATGGTCCGATATCTAGCCCCATGCATCAGTGAAGTTGCCAATGCCTACGTGATATTATTTGGAGATCCTGTAGACTTCGGGTAACGATCTATCATGGTTCCCTGGACTTGGACTTGAACCACGCAGGAGAGAAGTTGAGGGCTGTCATTCCCGCGGATTCCGCGCGAAAGAGTGACTTCTGGTGATACTAATCATTTTCTTTTTGCAAACCGCTGATTGAAAGAATATAACGTTGGACACGTTGTGGAACGATTCTCTGGGTTGAAACCGTCTGGCTTTCACGTTGTTTAGGGCCACGCCGGGCCCGAGCGCCTGAACTTTTCACACCTTGATATTTTATTGAAAAAGCTAAAATTCATCCCGGGCGCTTGGTCTAGGGGTATGATATCTTCTTCGCACCTCTGTGGGTTTGGAGATGGTCGTGGGTTCAATTCCCACAGCGTCCACGTTTTTTTTTTTTTTACTTTTTCTTCCGTCAAAGATCGATCGGGGAGATCGATATGCTCCACACATGTTGTTGAGGTTGATGGGGTTGTCGGGATTTGGCTGGTGGGTTATGTCCACTTCGGGGTTAAACGCTCGACTTGACCGAAACTCCGGTGCACTACGATCCTGCAGACAACATTAATGACGCAAGCTATGGTACATATAGGACTCAGCGAGCTGTGAAAGTACACCGTGCTCAAGACCATCAAATTAAAATGACGTCCAAAACAATCATTCTCATCACTGGCGCCAACCAGGGTCTGGGCTACTATGCAGCCCAGCAACTTGCAGCGGAAGGCAAATACCACGTCCTCATTGGAAGCCGCGATTTTGGCAAGGCCGAGAAGGCAATCCAATCCCTAATTCAAGACGAATCGGTCAAAGTTGATGGCAAAGATCTCGAGCCGATTCAGATCGACATCAACGACGATTCATCCATCGCCGCGGCCGCGAAGACTGTCGAAGACAAGTACGGAAAGCTGGACATCCTGCTCAACAACGCTGCAGTCGCTCTCACAGGCGAGGAAGATGCTCGCAATTCGGGACCTGCTCTGAGAGACCTCTACCGCAAACATTTTGAGACCAACGTCTTTGGCACCGCCGTCACTGCGGAGGCTTTCATCCCGCTGCTGAGGAAGGGTGAAAAGCGCCTTGCCTTCACGTCATCATCGGTGGGCTCGCTTCATGCTGCCGCTGAGGATGATCTTGTTCCAGGAGTCAGTCTTGCACTCCTCATCAGAAGTTATAGAATGCATGCTGACGTTACCCAGCAATACGTATTATACAGGTCCACAAAGTCCGCCCTAAACATGATCATGGTCCAATACGCGAAGCAGCTTGAAGGCGAGGGTTTCATTGTCAGCGCGTCAAACCCAGGCTACTGTGCTACCAACCTGAACTATTACTCTGGTCTGAAAGATCCGAGAGAAGGCGCCAAAGCGTTGATTAGATGTGCCACAGGTGCAAAAGAGGACGTGCACTGCTTGATGGTAAATGAGACGGGGACGGAGCCTTGGTAGAATGGCCATAGTGTAATGCGAGAACATGCTCATTTTTATCATTACTCCTCTCTACGCGTGATCAAGCAAGTAGGCACCATCAATGACCAGTGTCGAACCGGACACGTACTGGTTCACTGCGAAGTTCAAGACCGCCTGCGCGTAATCCCTGGGCAGACCAGCCCTGCCGAACGGAATGCCCCACTTCTCTTGGAAGTGCTTCTTCTCATTACCCTTGTCAGCCTCAATAGGCGTCATCTCACTAGGGAAGTAACCAGGTGCCAAGGTGTTCACTCGGACTTCCAGGTGCTTGAAGTCAACGGCAAGCTGCTCCGTCAAACTGATGGTGCCAGCTTTCGAAGCGTTGTAGGAGAACTGCCCGTTCTGACTCTCCTTGGTGATACCAGAAATGGAGCTGATGTTGAGGATGGAGCCAGCTTCCGGGTATCCGTTGTCTCTGGCAGCGCAAAGCAAGGGCAGGAAAGCAGCGGATGTGAAGTAATAGCTGGCCACGTTGACCTTGTAGATCCAAGTCCAGTCATCGAAAGTCTGGTTGTTCATCATGGTTTTGCTGATTTCAGCTGGTGAACCTTGCGGCCTTCCGCTCGGGCCATAGTTCACTAATAAATTAGTACACGATGGCAAAGAAGAATTGCATTCTCGACGACCTACCCGAAGTAACACCTGCGTTGTTGACGAGGAAGTTGACAAATTTCTCCTTCTTAGCAATGGCGTCCACACCAGCCTGGATGCTCTCCTTGTCTGTGACATCCATCTGAAGAGCAACGATGGAACCGCCACTGGGGTGCTGAGACTCGGCCTCCTTCAGCTTGTCGGCCCTGCGACCAGTAACGTAGACTTTGACGCCATTCGCAGCGAGAGCCTTCGCAGTGACAAGTCCAAGGCCTGAGCCACCGCCGGTGACAACGGCGACCCAGCCCTTGATGTTGAAGAGGGAAGCAGCGCTGAGATCATCTTGAGAGGCCATGGTGAAGGGATTTGTGGGAGAAAGTGCTGGACTGAGAGGAGAACAGGAGAATACAAGACCTTGTTTCTATGGGAGTGCATGCGTGGAGCTCTTAAGGCGCCTAGCACCGCGGGCTCGTAGAGCACTCGTCGGCATTAGATTATCCATCCCACCTTGCCCACCAAAGACCGCCGGTCAAATAGCCGGTGGCTCGAAAGGAACACCGGAAAGTGGAGAGCACCACGCGGCGTACATCTCAGCATGCTCCACGCACGCCAGTCTTCAGCTGAAGAGAGGGTGGACAGGACACCTGCTCACGAACTTTATCTCCAACGACACGTTGATAAGCCATAATAGTGGCATCGATAGGCGAGCAGACAGGGCTTCAGTTGCCCTTCCGTGGAGGATGTCTTTTGCCACTCTCATACTCTCCAGAGTTCTTGACTATCTTCATGAACCACAGAGGTGTCTCCTATCAAGAACATGCAAATGAGCCAACAGTGGAAGAGCCACGTGTTGTGATGAGACAGATCAAGCCGAACGACTAAGAGACTCTAGCCAGCAGTCACGCATGCAGATACCTACAAACGACAGGAAGCTTTTAGACCATGAACCACGGCGATGTTGTGTATTGGTGGCACAGTCCTTCCATCTGCAACACCTTCATCTATCACTTCTTCCTAGGCTTGCATCGCATCCGTGAGCATATGATCATCATAGAAGTCAGTGGGTGTGACATTCCATGGACGTTGTCAAACGTGCTGTCCTACCTCGCGACTACCACTGGGTGCAAACGCTGTCTTCGCTAGAGCACGCTCGTCAGGATTAAAGCAAGGCCGATTTTGACACTCACACTCTCGCAGAAGTATGAGGCAATTCTAGCCTAGCGATGGTGTCAGGTGTAATTCCCACCCCCTGTGGAAGATCCACCACGGGCACAATTTCGCGCTCAGCATATCATAGATTGGACACCGCTTCTCATCACTCGTCTAGAACTCCATCACTTGGAATAAATCAACACGCAAATGCGAAGTAGGCTCCTGTGATAGATCATCAACCTCTCCGTGCCGTGTTGAGGAAGCACCGTGCGCTGTTTCTGCTTTGGAACTTCTGGAGTACATTATCACTCTGAGAGCCGATACTCCACAACCTTCCCGACGAGCATCTGTCTCCCACCGTATTTCGATTGACCATATCAAGGGTCGACAGAGGTAATCTCCATGTAACAGACATCCAGTTTCATACGTGCCGAGCCTCCATGTGAGATGGGTGCTCCCGAGCGCGCCATATTGCCTAAAAGGGAAAGGTGTTTCCTTACACGGTTCCTGAGCTTCAGCCCTGGGGCTGACTGATTGCATTGGCACCACGTTTGTCACCGCGGCTTAAGAGAGCAGCGTCCTTTTGCTGACTGTCATGGCGAGTATGTTTCCCATTGAAGTTACATCTCGCGATGCCAGGCGTTCCCACCAGTCGTGGCTGCGAGGCCTGTCGGAAGCAACGCAAGAAGGTCAGTTGACAAGTACGACATCAAAGACAAGGGTCCCCACTGACTCGTTGCTGATCAGTGTGATCAATTGCGGCCATCATGCTCGAGGTGCGCCCGATTAGGCCTCTCTTGTACTGGCGGGGGCGTGCGGCGATTCATCTTTGTAGACGAAATGGGAGGCAAGCTCAAGCCCAGACAGGCGAATCGAACCCGTACCGTGCACTTGAAGGGCCCTATGCAAGAAATCGCTCCCAATGCGCATGATTCGTTACTCGCTTTGTTGATCAGCAAGCTTTCGGTGAAGGACTTGAGATACGACATCGCGTGGGCTTATGGACCTCTCATGAGCGACATCCCTAAGCGACTGGGACACAGTGCTGCTTTGGACGCTGCAACGACGGCTCTGACGCTTACTCTACCACCAAGCACTCATGCACGCAGACAGCCACAAGCGCATGCTTTGCACAGCTACACTGAAGCACTGGAAGCGATGCGATCGGCTCTTGCGGATCCCGCTCAATCAAATAGCATCGACACAATGTGTGCCGCCTACTTCTTACTATTGTGTCAGGTATGTAATTTTTCCTTATGGCCTCCTTTGCATCGGAGCCTGATCATCTGAAGAACAATATCGGAGCACCGAAAGACATCGGAATACATGTAAACGGCCTTTCACACATGCTCAACAACCCCTCAGCCGAGTTCGATCCAAACGATGATTTCGACCTGAGCCTCATCGTCATCCTCTGTTCCATCATGGTAGGCAACCCTGCCCCTTTTCCAAACCAGAAGACCCTCCGCCTGACCCTACACTCCTACTCAGAACGCCGAAATCCTCCTCGACCCCACCCTCTCCCCCGCCCCCACCAGCCGCTGCTGGCCCCTCTACACCCTCTACACGAACCGAACCACCAGCCCCCGACCCTCCCTCGACCCCGACCTCGCCCTCTTCTCCGAAATCTCCCAGCTCGTCACCGGCCTCTCCCGCTTCCTCGCGCACCCCAACCCCGGCCCCGAAGCCCTCACCTACTACGCGAGCCTCTCGCACCTAGCCCACGACCACCGCGCCCGCCTAGACCAACTCCGCGCACAACTCCTCCCCTGCCCGCAAAACCACCCCAGCGCCCCGCTCGCCGCGGACGCCGCGAAACCCTACCTCCGCCTCCTCCGCAGCTACGGCCTGACGCTCACGCTCGGCCTGATCGTCGACGCCGTGCTCGCTTCAACGAGCGCCGCCAGCAGCAGCGGTGACGGCCGGGCCTTCGCGAGCGAGCTCGTCGCGCTCGCGCGGGAGACGGCGCGCTTTGCGCCGCTGGGCGCGACGTTCATGGGACCTTACTTGAGCACCGCGTGGGCGCTGGGAGACGGCGAGGCGAGGGGGTGGTTGGAGGGGGAGCTGGAGAGGGCGGGGTTGGGGTTTGAGGCGGAGAGGGCGAGGGTTTTGGCGGGGAAGTTGGGGAGGGCGGTGGTGGGGTTGGAGGGGGAGGGGGGAGGGGGAGGGGGCGACGGTGTAGAGTGTTGGCGCGGGTGATAGAGGTGCTTTTTCTTTTTCTTTCTTTCTTGCTTTTTTGGTCTTTTTTTTTTCCGGTGTTGGAGAACAATTTCCCAGGGAGTCTGAGCGAGCGCTGCTGGATTGTGTGATTGTGGATGCCCTTTTTCTCCAACTCGAATTCATAGAATGATGGAACGATAGTGCGCCGGGGTACCCTTCCGAACTATCCAAGGCTAGAATCTCGCTCGGCAGCCTGCTGCCTTATACCTGTAAGTTTGTGGAGTGAGACACTCGGGGATCCTTGAAACAACGTGACTGTGCCGTTCTCCCCTCATTCTCTTGTAAGGACTGGGAGCAATGATCGATTTCATTCACGAAGTAACCGAAAAACAGATCAAAAGCCAAACCGACCACAGCGAAAGCGCTCACTCAACCAACGAGATATGCCTTGCACCGAAACGCACTCAAAACCAAACCGTCCGCCCACTTCTCCGATTCCCAAAACCCCAGAGCTCCCCGCACCCAGATCACGAATGCCCGTTCGACCCGTTCCCATTCTCAGGCCCACCAGCCTCCCCCAGCGCAAACACGTCCCTCAGCGCGAGCCCGAACCTCCTCACGCCCTCCGTGATATCGCCCAGCGGGGTGGCCGCGTACGTCGCGCGGAAGAACATGGCGTCGCCGTCGCGCTGGCCCTCCGGGCAGAACCACGAGCCCTTCATCAGCAGCGAGCCGCGCGCGACGACGGCGTGGAAGATCTCGTCCTCGATCTGCGCGCGGCTCTTGGACGCGAAGAGCGGGTGGCGGGCGTAGTCGATGCGGAACCAGTGGAACATGCCGGCGGCGGGCGGGGCCCAGGAGGCGACGGCGCGGGGCACGTGGCGCTCGCAGGCGTCGAGCAGGGCGTTGCGGCGCGCCGTGTACTCGGCGCGGATGTGCATGAGCCAGTCGAGGTAGCCGGCGTGGCCCCAGTGCTCCTCGAGGGTCTTGAAGAGGATGAGCTGCGACATGCCGGAGGGCGACTGCGTGGAGACGTCGGCGTGCTGGCGGTAGCGCTCGACGATCTGCTCCGGGGCGGTGATCCAGCCGAGGCGGGAGCCGGGGGCGAGGACTTTGCTGAAGGAGTCGAGGCGCATGACGCGGCCGTCGACGTCGAGGGAGAGGTAGCTGGGGACGAGGGATTGGAGGAAGGCGGCGTGTGAGGCGGGAGGGGCGGCGGCCGGGGAGTCGGGGCCGGTGTAGGGGTCCATTTGAAGGAAGTAGTAGGGCTCGTCTTCGAAGATGATGAGGTCGTGCTTTTGCGCGACGGCGTAGACGTCTTTCCGTCTTTGAGCCGACTGGGTCGAGCCTGTGGGGTTCTGTCCTGTCGGGACGGTGTACAGGATGAAGGGCTTCGCTCCGCCGCGAGCGGATTCATCCCAGTTGGTGAGGACTTCATCAAGAGCATCAGCGCGAAGTCCACCGGCGTCGACGCTGACTCCAGCGACTTTGACGCCCATCGGAGCTGCAGCTTCGACGGCGGTTGGGAAAGTGAACTCCTCGCTCAAGATCCAATCGCCGCGCTTGGTGAACATCCTGAGACCCATGTCGATGGCACTCGTTGAGCCGACGGTCATGGTGCAGCTCCAGTCTTGATACGGGGGCGAATGGATGATCTCGGTGTGCTCGACGATCCACCGCAGGAACTGAGCGGCGCCATAGCCCTGACCGTAGTTGAATGCGGTGGCGATGTCAAAGTCGGAGATACCTTCGGCGAGATCGTGCTTGCCAGCGGATACCGTTGAATAGTTTGATTTGGTGTCGAAAGAACCAGCATCCGGAACCTTGAGGCTCACCTGCTCGAATGGAAAATATTCACTCGAGGGCAGGCCGCCGCCCAAAGAGATCATGCCAGGATTCTTGAGATACTGCGCCGCGCCTTTGAGGGAGCTTGGCAGTCTGGTGTTCGACTCGAGACTGAATCGATCTGCAAACATCACGTTAGCCCATGATCAACGTAGGCGCGAGCGTCTTCTGTGCAACACGATCCGATCCACGACGCGACATAAGGAACACCACACTTACGATCCCACCGCCTCGCCTTCGACTTATGGGCATGCACATTCCTGCCTTTGAACCGATCAACATCAGCGATGGCCGCAACGCCCGCGACAAGCCTCCCTTCCGCCGCCCTCCGCTTCGCAACGCTCTGGATGGTCAAGCGATCGGGCAGCGTGAAAGTCGAAGTGTCAGACTCGGGCAGGACGTCGATGGCCGCGGGAGGAGCCATGGCTGCGTAGCGCGCGAGAGCCAATGAGCCTCACGGTCTGGGAGAGCGGTTCAAACAAACGAAAAGCGGCCGTCTGATTGGGCGCTAGGTCTGCCGTTCGAAGAAAAAGGTGAACGGATGGATCGAGGCGTTCAGGCAATCCCACGCGCGATCCCACGACGACTTGCCGTTTCGGTCGAAGCACGCGGCTAGGGCTTGGGGGCAGTTGTGGGAGAAAGGCAGCAGACGGGACGAGTGGATTGGTCGACGCGGTCTGGCTCGTAACACCCCACGCGAGGATGTGGAATGTGGAGGGAGGGAGGTAGGGATGGTGGTGTCGTGGGAGGGAGACGACGACACGGGGAAAGGGACGCAGACGTGACTCTATCAATCATGTGTAGGGCGTAGGATTGGGTTCGAGAAGAGCCGGGGAGCGAGAGGACAAGACCCACCTGGCGCCGGGGAGGCAGCACCGACGTCTGGACTTCGGCGTTGGGTTGGGGGGATCTCCTCCTCACTCGTAGCGACTCGCGCGCACAATGGGGCGGTCTGTCGTGGCAGGAGGGTCAAGCTGTGTGTCAAGACAACCCCAAACAGCCCAAGCAGCCCGCGAGCCGGTGGTGGCATGTGACGGCAAAGCAGAGCCGGCGCCATCGACACGTGCGGTGCCGCGGGGAAGGGCGTCATCCGCATCTGGCGGTTGTTATCGGCTTATCGCCGTCTTTCATAATATTATTTTGATGTGCCGCCTGCCATCCGGACGGAGAGGCGCCGGATGCTCTCGCTTGCTGGAACCGCGAGAGTTTGTCTTTAGCGATAGACTTTCGAGGACAAGCAAGTGTGTCGCGAGACAAGCAAGGAGTGTCCTTCCCATCGCGGGCGGTGAGCGCATCATACGCCGGCGAGTCCGAGATGGCATGTGAGGATGCGAGGATGTGAGGGGGATTCATTGCGCAGTAGTCTGCAGCCTGATGTCGTTATCGAAGGCGTGTGCATGTCAGGCGGTGATTCGTTGACCGCAATGGCTCAGGACTTCCCGCAGACGTCTGCCATTGAGGTGCATTATTGCATCGACACTTGCTGCATGTGCCCAGACGACGTGCAGCAGTATAGGGCGTTCGTGCGTCTCGCGGGGAAGCACGCACCTCACCCGCCGCGTTGGCGCATAACCGAGCATTCATCGCCTATTCTGAGGCTTGAGCTATCTTCCAGGACGAGTGGGAGCGATGGATGTCGGAAGCAGACGTCTCTCTCTCTCTCCCAACTCTGCCATCGTACACCATGAGGAGTAACAAGGCGATATACTCGACTATGGACTCTTGAAAACCGATGCCTACTCAGACGACAGGAAAAAAACAATCATACCATTCAAGATACCAAATACGCGAAGTGGGTATAGAGCGTGCGGCGCGGCCAAAGCAACAATCAGCCCTGTAACCGCCCCTTCTTCCCTTCCTTGCCCTTCCCTCCCCTCACCTCCCATCAATCCTCGCCACACATACATACACAAAAAAAGAAGAGAGCTCCCCGCCTCCAAAGAACGAACACCATAGGGAGTGTGCCGCCACCCACAGATCCTACGCTGAGCATGTCGTGCGCTTAAGCCCAACAGCAACAGAACTAATACTGCTCTTCCGGACAATCAAACGCAAGGTGGCCGTCCTTCTCGCACAGCGCGCACCACTTGTCCTCGTCCTTGCCGTCGTCACCAGCGGGCTTCGGCACCGGCGGCGCCTCGTCAGCCTCCTCCTCCTCCTCCTTCTTCTTCTCCTCGTTCTCCTTGCCCAGGCTCAGCGGCTTGGGCATCGCCGCCTGCTCGCGCTCGTCTTCCCCGCCGTCGTCCGCGCGCGCCTCCGACGCCATCGACCGCAGCGACGTGCAGTCCAGCGTGTCGTGCTCGGCGCTCTTGCACAGCTCGCAGAAGACCGCGTCGCGCGGCTCGCCCTCGCCCTCGCCTTCGTCCTCGTCGGCGCCGGCCGTCTCTTCCTCGAGCGTCGGGGCGCCGGGCGCCGCGGCTTTGACGGTGTCGCGGCGCGGGCGCATGGGGAGGGCCTTCTCGGTGGCTTCGCTTTCGTGGCGCGCGTGGCCGTTGGGCTTCGCTGCGGAGGCGGAGGCGGTGTCGCGGCGGAGCTGCTCGAGTTCTCTCTCGAGCTCTTCGCGCTCGGAGCGGGACTCATCGAGGGCGTCTTGGAGGCGCTTGAGTTCTTCCGGATCGGCGGCCGGGCTGGCATTCGTGGCGGCGGCGGGGGTGGGCTGGCCGTCGCTTAGGCCGTGGATGATGGCCTTCAGGCCTCTGATCTCGTCGTCTTTGGCCTCGAGCTCTTTCGGCGAGGCGACGCTGCCGCCTGCGTCTTTCAGCGCGGCGGCGGCCTTCTCCCGCTCTCTCCTCAGCTCTGAGCGCCCTCTTTCCACCTCCCCACGCAGGAACTCGACTTCCCCTCGCGCCTCGGCCTCGCCCCTCCTGCTCTCCTCAAGCCCCTCCTCCAGCTCCGCGACAAGCTCCTCGAGCTGCTTCAGCTGCTCGGCGACGCCCTCGAAGTCCTCCTGGTTCTGCCGCATGTCCTGCAGCTCCGCGATCTGCGCGAGCAGGTCGCGCTTCTGCTCCTCGTAGACGCGCTCCGTCTCCGTGGACGCCATCTCGAGGCTGTCGAGCGTGCTCCGGAAGTCGGCGCGGTGCGCGTCGAATTCGGCCGTCAGCATCGAGATCTTCTCGTTCTTCTCGCGCAGCGCCTGCCGCAGCTGCGGCGTGTTCTTGTCGTCGTCCTCCGTCGCGCGGCCGCCAGGCGTCAGCCCGCCGCCGTCCGCGGGGATGAGGCCCGACAGCTCTTTGACGCTGGCCTCCATCTCCGCGAGGTGCGAGGCCTGCTCTTCGAGGCGGCGGTCACGCTCCGCGAGCTGGGATCTGAGCTTGGAGATTTCGGAGTCCTGGCCGTGCGCGCTGCCGAGTCTTGAGGGCGAGCGTTGGGGCTGGGAGAAAGAGGCGGCGGAGCTGCCGCTCATCATGCGGCCGTTCTGGCCAGCTCCATCTTCGTCGCCTCGGTGTCCGATCCTTGATCCTGTGCGCGAGTAGGGACGGGGAGTAGGGGCGCCAGGAGGGCGAGTAGAGGTGGATGCCTTCAGGGATTGCTTGCTTGGGGTGGTGCCGAGCGGTGGGCGGCCTCCCCTGACGCTTTGAGAAAGGCCCTTCGCAGCTGGCGTGGGAGCGAGGTTTGGCTGCCTTCTGAGCGGAGACTCTGGTCTAGGAAGAGAGGGTCGCTTTGGCTTCAATGAGGGGCTAGATGGCCTCGCGCCTGGCCCGACCGATTGCGAGAACTTAGCGGGCAAGGCGGGCGTGGGCGGTGTGTACCCCTTGTTTGTCCTCCTCCCATTGAACGTGCTGTGCGATGGTGTCTGGGGCGTGCCAGGGTAGGAATCGGTGCCGGCGGATGGTGAGCGTCGCTCGGCGCGGTGCACGGGTAGGAATATGCCGGAGCCAGGCACGGTCGTGTGGAAATACTGAGTGCTGTGAATCCTCCTGTCAGCGTGGTGTACTCCAGTGAGGGGATGTCTCTACGCGCTCATGCATACCCATCCACATCGCCATCATTCTTTCCCCTCGCCGCAAACTCCCTGTCCAACTCGACGCCCACAAAGCGCCCCGTCTTCCCTCTCACACTGCCCACAAATCGCACCGTTCCATACATATCCCCAGGCACATTGACGGCATCTCCAACCTCCAACCCGGCGCCAACACCAGAAGGCGTCGCAGGCATGTTGCCGGTCAAGGCGAGCAGGGACGCTTTGCGGTTGATGTCGGCGGCGGAGGAGCGCAGGGAAGGCGAGGAGGCCGACGCCTTGCGAATTCCAGAGCGTTGCAGGGCGGCAGACGAGGTGGCGGAACGAAGCTGCTGCTTGGGCGTCGTCCGGTTGTGGTAGGCAGACATGTGTTTGGTATGGCGCGCCGGGCGCGGGGACAGGGATCACGGCGGGTGGGTTGGGAGGCTGCGGGCGTGACGGCGCGAGTCGGGAGTCAACCGTGTGTGGGTTAGGCGTGCTGGCAGCGGATTGGGCGGCGCGGGCGCGCCTGTGTGAGATCTTCGGAGCGGCTCCTTGCAGGATGTTTGTGATGTGATGCGAGTGATGATGGTGGTGTGAGACAAGAGACAGGCGGACAGCCGGGGACGGACCAGCTCGTCGATGATGTGTTTTTTTCTGGCATGAACGGTTGGTGGGTGCTGGCGAGGCCGGGCGTGGAATATCACCCGTGATTTGCGGCCGTGTCTGCCCAAGTGGGACGGGGCCAGGTATCGGTGTACGCGGGCTCATGTGGCGGCGCGATGCCTGCGGCGAGGCCAGCAGCGCGAGAGAGGACCGGACAGCGGGTGTTCAGGCACACGGCACGCTTGCACGAGCACACTGGCAAATCATGATGATCCGTGTCTGCGGCCGACCACGTTATTACGGGCGAATGCCGCCGACACGGCGTGATCATTGATTCAACAAGGAGCGTTTCCGGCATTGGGCCTCGCTCAGCCTGCGGAGACGCTGAGTGAACAGAGCGTTTGCAATGACGATGGCAGTCTGCGGACGGAAGCTTGATGGGCTCGTCGACATGACATGGTCCCTCAAGCTTGAGGGACCATGATATATTGTGCAAGACCCGATCATGAAGACCATCGCCCTCAGAGCGGACTGCAGCCCGGGAATAGTACCTTAGTCAGTCGTGCAGGAGGAGGCAGGCAGGCAGTCGTAGGCGCTTCTCTGCCCTGCGCTTCCACACTACAGCGCCACACCTGAGAGCTTCCCCAGTCGGCCACTCGGCCAGTCCACAGCGACACCTTCCACCTGCCGATTCCAACCTCGGCATCTGCCCTCCGCGTTCGACACACCCTCTGTCTCCATACACCACCGCTTTCCACCCCAAGTCAATTGCCATGTAGGATCAATGCCAGTACTGTCCCAACATGGCAGGCCGCATTAGACAACCCATCGACATCAAGTCCCTCGAGCGCTACCTCGACGCTAACGTCCCCGAGATCAAGACGCCGCTGGACGTCAAGCAGGTGGGCTGCACATTGATATCCCATGATAAGCCACGATTCCGCTAACCCACCGCCGTAGTTTGGCTATGGGCAAAGCAATCCCACCTACCTGCTAAAAGCCGCAGACGGCAACAAATATGTCATGCGCAAGAAGCCTCCCGGAAAGCTGCTCTCCAAGACCGCCCACCAAGTCGACCGCGAGTACCGCATCCTCCACGCTCTAGAGCAAACCGACGTCCCCGTGCCCAAAACCTACTGTCTCTGCGAGGATGAATCCGTGGTCGGAACGGCCTTCTACATCATGTCCTTCCTCGACGGCCGCATCTTCGAAGACCCAGCCCTCCCAGACGTAAGCCCCGAGCACCGCAGAGAAATGTGGTACTCCGCCGTCACCACACTCGCCAAATTCCACCGCGTGAGCCCAGCGAGCGTCGGGCTAGAGAAATTCGGCCGCCACGGCGGCTTCTACAACCGCCAGCTGAAGACGTTCGCAACCATCTCAGAGAGCCAGGCGCAGGCGAAGGACAAGGATACCGGCGTGCCCGTGGGCAAGATCCCGCACTACGACGAGATGGTGGACTTCTTCAAGGACGGGGCGACGCAGCCGGCGGACCGCTCGACCTTCGTGCACGGCGACTACAAGATCGACAACGTCGTCTTCCACAAGACCGAGCCGCGCGTCATCGGCATCCTCGACTGGGAGATGAGCACGATCGGCCACCCGCTGTCCGACCTGACGAACCTGATGATGCCCTACACGACGGCGTCGTCCTCGCGCGCGCGCACCGCCGACCGCGCCAACCCGGCCTTCGTCGCCGGCGCCACGCCCGGCCTGCCCTCGCAGGCCGAGTGCAAGGCCTGGTACGCGCGCGTCGCCGGCTGGGAGTACCCCGCCAAGGAGTACACGTGGGGCGAGGCCTTCAACATCTACCGGGGCTCGATCATCATGCAGGGGATCGCGGCGCGGTTCGCGCAGCGGCAGGCGAGCAGCGAGAAGGCGGGCGACTACGCGCGGCAGATGAAGCCGTACGGCGAGCTGGGCTGGGAGCTGGTGCAGGACTGCAAGCGGCAGATCGTGGGCGCCGGGGAGAAGGCGCGGCTGTGATCCAGCTAGGAGTACATTTTTGGCGTGCGTGCAAATATCGTCGCAAGTAGACCGTTAACGTATGACTGCCTGATATATCGGCGCCCATATCTACACAACGCAACCCACCCCCCCCCTCCGCCACAAGAACCAACAACAACAACAACAACCCTAAAGCACCTTATTCTTCCCCTCGCTCATCGCCGTGCCAAACGTCCAAAGCCCAAAGCCCGCCAGCAAGCTCAGCCCGATCGGCAGCGTCTTCTGCGTCTTGATCGCGCGCGGGATGCTGCTGCCGGCGAGCACGACGGAGGCCAGCAGCGCGAGCTCGACGCCGTACTGCTGCCTCTGCTGGATGCGGTAGCCGCCGAGCGCGTAGAGCGCGCCGACCGTGCAGCCCGCGGCGACGGAGGGGATGCTGCCGGTGCGGATGTAGCCCATGGTGCCGCCGCCGGCGGTGAGGGTTGCGAGGAGGAAGGCGGTTTGCGAGAGGGACTGGGAGGGGTGGGGGTTAGGGAGGGTTGGAGACAGTGGGGGTATTGGAGAGCGGACCATTTCGGTTGATTGTTTCTGGTGTCGTATCAAGGATGACCTGCTGCTATAGTCTGTCCGAAAGTGCTTCTCGAAGATCGTGTGACGTTGGTGGTAGATGGGACAACAAATGTGCTGGTCAGCATTGGAGCTACGGCATACCTCGGCCGGCTGCCTCCGTCACTGTTCCCAGGGCTGCTGGCAGCTGTGCGCACGAGCCAGCAAAGACGACGTTTCGGCGTTCGTGGAGAACGAGGGACCGACCACCGAAGAGCCACCTGGAGCTTGTGCTTGGCCGCGACAACTTCACGAGCAGCCAGCGACCATTGGAATCGCCGCGCAACGCCAACTACACTCCTTTCCAGCGGCAACACCACATTCACAATACAGCAATGGCACCCAAAAAGAACGCCGCCGCCTCTCCCTCGCCGGCCGCCGTGCCTCCCAGCGCTGCCAAACCGACCGCCGCTGTCACCTCTGCTTCTGCGACGCCGACCAAAGCCGCGAACAAGCCCTCTACAAAAGAGATCCGTAATGCGCAGGACATGCAGGAGATCGCCGTGGGGATGTGGAACAACTATGTCGACAAGACGCCACAGCGGGTGAAGCTGCTCGACGCCTTCCTCGTGTTCCTGATGACCGTGGGGATGTGGCAGTTCGTGTACTGTGTGATTGCCGGCAACTTTGTGAGTCTTGACACACGCATCTGTCCGGAATGGGAAGGACTCTGCTGACGAAAAATCTCAGCCCTTCAACGCTTTCCTCTCTGGTTTCTCGGCGACTGTTGGCCAGTTCGTCCTCACTGTCAGCTTGCGCATCCAGACGAACCCGGAGAACAAGGCGGACTTCGAGAGCATTTCACACGAGCGGTATGAGTGATATGATCTCCTCAGTACACTGGCAACGAAAGACTGACTGAATCCTACAGAGCATTTGCGGACTTTATCTTTGGCAGCATGATATTACACTTCTTCTGCGTCAACTTCATCAACTAGGGGAGATATACCCGGAGACTATACCAAGCGCAAAGGATGGCATTGGCGTTCCCGAGCGAGCTCAGAAGCGATCGATAGATGTACCATCACGAACACAAACCCAGACCACAGGATACATGGACGAACTTGCCTTGATTTATTGTCACAATTGCTTGTAAGGTATGAACTGGGTATTGCGTCATGTCATTCTGTCATCCATAGCCTGGTCACTCGAGTCTCCAACCGGCGTCCCAGCGCCCGAGCCACCCAAACTCTCAAGTCCCCTGCCAGCCATACCCAGACCAAGTCTAGGCCTCTCTTCGTCCTCGCCATCTTCGCCAGCATCTCCATTCCCCAAGAACCCCAAACCCCTCCCAGCTTCAAGCAACGCAGGAGTCCCCTCCTTCGTCGCAGCCCCACTTGCAATCCCCTTCTCCCTCCTCAGCGCCTCAAACTTCTCCCCCGTCTCCCTCAGCGCCTTCTGCACCCTCACCTCCTCCTCCCCAATCCTCACCTTCTCCCTCGCCAGCGCCTCCATCTCCCCCACCCTCTCCATCCTCGCCGTCTGCATCGCCTCCAACTGCGCCCTCAACCTCGCAATCACCCCATCCAAACTCGGCAACGGCGCGATCTTCGGCGGCGTCCGCGGCCTGGCCCCCTCCTCCTCCCGGCGCCCCGCAGCAGCACCACCACCACCATAAGCCCCATGCCTCGTCTGCGCCGCCTCGAACGCCTCGTTCCGCTCCCTCTCACTCTCATCCCCGCTCTCGCTCCCGCCCTCCTCCGCCTCCGCAGCCGCCATCCGCTCCGCCATCTCCGCCCTCCTCCGCTCCCTCTCCCCGCCCCGCGTGCTCTCGTCCATGCGCACGCGCGCCCCCGCCTCGCCCGTGAACTCGTCGAACCCCTCCATGACGTCCTCGTCGTCGCGCGCCAGCCGGCTCTCCGCCACGCCATACTTGTCCCTGGGCTTCAGGACGAGCCGCCCGCTCGCGTCGCGCGCGACGTTGCCGTCCTCGTCCGACGCGAAGCCCGGCTCGTCCGGGTCCAGCGAGACGAAGTCGTCGTCCGCCTGCGCTTCGAGCGCGAGGCGCGCGCGGCGCGCTTTCTTCTCGGCGATCTCGGTCGCGGAGGGGATGGCGGAGGCCCGCTGCTGGGCGGAGGCCTGGTAGCGGGCGAGCGAGGAGCCGAATTTGGAGTTCAGGTCGAGCGCCTGCGTGCTGGCGGTGACGGGGTCGGTGTCGGAGGGCTGGGGCTGGGGTGTGGAGGGCGTGCTGGCGCGGAGGGCTTGGAGGTCGGCGGCGGAGTAGGTGGGGGCGGAGGGTTTGGTGCTGTCGTCGTCGACGGGTTCTTCGCTGGGGAGGTCGGAGGGCTGGAAGGAGGAGCGCGCGGAGGCGTTGCGCTGGACGGCGATTTTGGAGAGCGTGGAGCGTTTTGGGGTTATTACTGAGGCGGGGTCGGAGTCGCCAGTTTCGTCTTCGTCGGTTTGGAAGGCGGAAGGGCCGAAGGATTTGCGCAGGTTGGTGGACTTGCGTGGCTTGTTTGGTCGCTTGATTGCGGATTCTGTTGCTGTGAGGTCAGCCGGGGGTTCGGGCTATAGATTGGGAAGCGTCAGAGATTTGTGTGAGGAGTAGCAGAGGGACGCTGGTGGCTGACTGACCTGATGATGCTGAACCGCTACCTGTGCTGTTTCCCATGGGCTCATCGTCGTCGTCTCCGCCGATCTTGCGCGGTACGCGGCGTTGGGATGTAGACTTCTTCATGATGACCTGGCAACCTCTAGATTGTATGGGTCCCAAGGTCGTATGGAAGCCGATAAATGCAGGGGTTGTGTGAGGCAGGTGTTATATAGAAGCCGAGAGAGAAGAGCGCAATCCAGGCCAAAGTCTCGAAGCATGTGAACGGTCGCGAGCGAGTCGCAACCTTCCCAATTCGGCCATCCCAACTTCTCTCCTCCGCAAAGCCAAAGCCAAACCTCCGACAGTCGTCCCCCCCGAGACACCTGCACTTTCCTGCACGGAGAACCCCCGGACCAGCCAAAAGGATGCTCACCAAATACCTCACCTCGGTCGCCACGGCCTTCTCGCCCTTCAACCCGAAATCCGGCAAGACGGCGCGCAACTTCCTTGCCCTGCTGCCGCCCAATGCCCGCACGACCATGGCTATCGATGTCAAGCTGCTCAACCAGGCACAACAGGATAAGCCTGCTAGCTTGGACTTGAAGTTCAGTATGTTGATCTTACACATGCTTTACATTGACTGCGGAGGATGAGTGGCTGACTTGGATCCAACAGAGGACGGCAAGGAAATGAAACTGGACTTGGAGAAGATGAAGATCAAGGATATCCAGGCCGAGGTCAACAGGCATTCGAGATCGCTGCTGAGGCAGGAAGAGCTCAACGGTTAAAGGAGAGATAACTCTCGTCTGGATCGAAAGACATTGAAGTGGAAGAAAATGTGGTGAGGGACGGAGGATGCATCTGGGTTTGCAATGCCTGCATTCCCTGAGAGATGGGGAGCCATCGCGCGGGAATACAGAACGTGCGCGTGGAAAAGTAGGGGCGAACTTGTTGAGGTAGATGCTCGGCCTTCACTGCTATGAAATGGAGCTACATTGTCGTGCTGCTAGGACAGATGTGCTCCAGACGAGACGAAGCCAGTGCCGATTCACAAGGGCGAGGATTGAAAAGCGTGGACTGCCGGTCGGGAAGATCTTACAACTCGAGCACGTAAGTCTCGAGTTTGTCTATTGTAAAGCTAGATTTGTACAAACATAAAGGGTATCAACAAACATCGCTAAAGCTCGTCTCGTCAAAAGAGCCCGAAACACCTAAATGTGTGTGTGCGGCTCATACTTTTAATCGTCTTCCTCGCTCTCAACGCTCTCTACCTTCTCGTCGGCCTCCTCATTCAGTAACTCTCCCACCTCCAGACTCTCAGCTAACAGTCGTCTCGCGACCTTGGCGCTGACCTTCATATCTTCCTGTACGAGCGCCACAGCAACCTCTGGTACGAGCACAGCCTGCACGAATCCAGAGACACCACCAGCAACGCCCGATGCCGCGATCAAAGGATCGCTAACAGCCAGCTCCCGCAACCTCGCAGCGAAATGCCCGAGAATATGATCCGTCATCATCTTCTCGCCTCTGGGCCCATAATATCCTGGCTTGACCTGCAGCTCATCCTCCACCTTCTTCCCAGAACCAGCCTCGTTGAAAGCCGACACTGCGGACCTCGTGGTTTTCGTGTTGACCAGGTTCTGCAGCCTCTCCCTGTATACCGACGGCGCCCGACCCTCCATCACATCAACGAGACGCCCATGCTGGGCTCTCAAACGCCCGTCGAGACCCTCCCAATCGACCTCCGGATACGCCCGCTCGCTCCATATCCGCCTCGCGGCATCCGCCTTGTGATGCCGGCAAAACCGCTGCTGCCACTTGTAACTCAGCGCCTTGCCGCGGTTGAACCTGTCCTCGAACTCCTGCTTGAGCAACACCGGCACGCTCGCGCCGCAGATGCCGCAGTCCGTCTTCGCAACGTACTCCCTCGGCTCGGGCAAGTCCAGCGTCCGCGGGTCGACCTCTTCGACCTCGCTGTCCAGCTCGCTCAGCTCGCTAAGCTCAGGCGAATCCGTATCAGCAGCACCTTCGACAGTCCTAAACCCACTCCCTTGCTCTGAGTTCTCCGCCCCGAAAGCGAACATGTCCGCGCCCTTCGCGACCTTGAACGTCGGCCCTTTCGCCGCCGCCGCAGAGCCGCCCGCAACAGGTCCCCTCGCAGCCTGAAACCCACCGTTCTTCCGATCCTTCGGCGTCAGAACCCTCTTTTTCCCGTACGTCTTGACGCGGCCCGGCGGCGGCGCGTGGATGTTCGTCGTCGCTGAGCCCCCAGCGGCGCTGCGCGCTTTCTTCCTGCGCTGCTGCGAGGCCTGCGAGGAGCTAAAGACCATCTCGTCGTCGTCGTCATCGTCATCGTCATCGTCTGAGTTGCCGGGAGCGGCGGGGTCGTCGTTCTCGTCGCTGGCGGCGCGCTTGGTGCTCGCGTTGACGCTCGCGGGCTTCAGGAACTTCGTCGTTGGGGCAGCGTAAGGCGGCTTGCCGGTGTGGTTTGGCTGTCTGCTCTGCTTGGAGCCAGGTTTCTCTGTGACGGTATTGCTCTTCTCCTCTTCGCCAGCATCCTCGTCGCTGCTCGACGCGGGGTCCGCGTAGATGTCTTCGTCCCGCTGCTTTTCTTTCGCGCCCGCAGGTTTCCTGAACCCGTCCGCTTTGCTAGCGTTCGAAGCAGGCGGCGTGGGCAGAGCGGAGACTTCGTGATTGTCGTCTGTAGCATGCGGCTTGCCGTTGACCTGCCTCAGCAGCGGCGCGGCGTTGCGGCGGAGAGACGGCATGGTGTGTGCTGCGGGTGGCCGTCTTTTGAGCGAACTTGTTCGCTGGTTTCAGGCCGCTTGCGGCGGTGAGGGAGTAGAAGGGCGGCTAGGCGCAATCATGGGTGAATTCGAGAGCATTGAAAGTGAAACTCGCGGTCCGACGTTCGCGTCGGCTTCGACGCTCGCGCGACGCGAAGTCACGGGACTGCCTGGAAGTGGTTGGTGGGGCAGGACAATTGCGAGCTCCTACATCGGCGGACGCGGGACGGTTCTACGAAATCACACACTGCACGCATGACTAGAGGTCGGTAACACAACAGATTGGTTTCACATGCCTTCGTTCATTGCAAGCTTTTATCTATGCCACCTTGCGCACCACAGATCTGCAATTTTTCGCCGCGCCATATTTCCTTTCCATGTATACCTTTTGAAAACGCATCCGTGCTGCAGCCGACCTTTTGTATATAAGTCTACAGCACAGCCGTAGGCCTGGAAATTCAAGCGGAGGCGCCGGAGATGTAGAACCACTTGTCGATGGACGGGTCGATCGGGGCGGGGGCCTTCTCCTCGCCCTTGGGGATGTTGAGGGTGGAGGCCTCGACGCGGTCGTTGCTGTGGGCGACGGAGGTGTTGGTGCTGTGAAAGTTGTTAGCTCAAAATGCACGTTTCGGATCTTGCTCCGCTCCAAATCTGCGACTTACAGGCTGATGTCACCCTTGGGGGTCTTGCCGGTGATGAGCTTCTCCCAGGCCTCGGCGCACTCGCGGACGACGTCCATGGCGTACTTCTTGTTCTTGCACTCGCCGGAGAAGGCGAACTGGTTCTCGGGCTTGCCGTCGGGGATCTTGTAGATGCGGAACCACTCGTTGGTGGCGCGAAGAAGGCCGGGCAGGTGCCTCTCGACGTCCTCGACGTCGTTCAGGCGCGGGGCCAGAGGGTCGTTGACGTCGATGACGATGATCTTCCAGTCGGTCTCGCCCTCGTCGAGGAGGGCCATGACGCCGAGGACCTTGACCTGCTTGACCTCACCGGGCTTGGCGACGAGCTCGCCGATCTCGCAGACGTCGAGGGGGTCGTTGTCACCGTTCTGCTTGGTCTCGGGGTGGGTGACGTTGGGGTCCTCCCAGGTCTGGGGGAAGGCGCCGTAGTTCCAGAGGTAGCCCTTGTGGGGGAAGCAGTTGCGGACGAAGCGCAGCTTGCCCTTCTTGGTGTCCTGCTTGATGGGGTTGAGGGGCTCCTCCTTGGAGATCTGCGGGTGTCGGTGGTCAGCTGGAGCTCACTTCAAGGGCCATTGGCGTTGTTCTGCTTCGCCGACGCACGGCGGCAAACGGGGTGTCCTTTGCTACGCACCTCCTGCTTGGCGTTGGTCCAGCGAGGGATCTCGACGATCATGTTGAGGACGGTCTGCTGCTCGTTGGCGTAGAGCGGGATGTCGTGGAAGGGCGAGACGGGCACGCCATCCTTCTCGATGTAGATGCGGTGCTCGAGGGTGTGGGGAGCACCGATCTTGCGCGGGGTGAAGACGCTCGGGGCGTTGGACATAGTCTGGGCCATGGCTGCGGTGATTCCAGTGTTCTTGGGGGAATCGGAGTTGGGGGTGGAGGAGGAGGAGAAGTGACTACGCAGCTGGGCCGCGCGCGAAGAGGGTGTGTTGGCAGGAATTTTGTCGGCGTTGGCAGGCGTGGTGGGGCAGCGAGGGGTCGTTGAAGTCGGTCGTGGGGGTTGATGATGCGGCGCCAGCGTAGAAAGCGTCACGGCGAACGCGGCCGGGCGGTGGTGAAACGGGGCGAAGGCTCGGGCTTGGGCTGTCTGGGGCCTCAATGGATGCAGGGCGGTGAGGGCGCGCGCGGCCGGCATGGGCGGCGCAAAGGGGGCAATTTAGCTGGGCGGGACTGCTGAGGTGAGGGCGGCGCAGGCCGAGGGTATGCGGGCGGCGGGCGATGGGCGGTTCTGCCTTTTGCCTAGGTATGAGCAGTGTCTGCGTGGCGGCGGCGGCGGCGAGGCTCTGTGCTGGTGGAGTGCTGCTCTAGGTAGGTACAGTACAGATCGTGAAGCCTGCAGATCCCCTGCTGCCACACCTCCTCCCGTCCGTTTTTCGTGCCGCTCGGCTGTCGTTAGGAGCCGCGGCGGGTGCACGTACGGCACGGTACAACACATCACGTCAGTGCGTTGGAGACATGCCGCGGCCGTGATGGTGCTACGTGTTGGACGTATCGTACATGATTGGTAAATTAACAATTGGACGAGTGCTTCAATGGATATACCACTCGCCGATTCGCAGAAAAGACACACTGGTTTCGTCTCGCTGTATCCGTCTCGCTCAAGTCATCCATCCATCTCCGCGGTGTCGCCGCTTTCACTCTTCAATACAGGCGATTAGGCCTCCAAGCCCATACAAGCCCATCTACCAATTGATCATCTTGACCTGTAACAGCCCCAAAACGCTCATTCTCTCCTGCAAACTCAAATTGCGAAGATGGCCCTCTCGTGTTAGGCATGCCGCCGTTGGGCCACGACGACTCCCGTGCAAATGCTTCTGGGTTATGGCTTCTGTAGAACACCGGACGCGTAGTTGACTGGTGTCCGGGGAATGCATGCGGAACCGCAAATGCGATGTCTTGTGTGTCGTCTGTGTTCGTACCTTGAACCATGCCATTCAAGTGGTAGGATTCCATCATCTCGTCGGCCGCAATCCCACCGCCCGCGTCTAGTACACGGAAGTCGCTCTGCCAGGGCTGCTCGTCAATGGCATAGTCGGACTGCAGTGGAATCTGACGCTGCCGAGACCATGGACTCTGGTGGCTGTGAGATGCCTGCACCTGAGTCGTAAGAGGCTGGCGTTTGATAGGGAAAGGCGTGTTATGTGACGTGCGTTCGAATACGCCACCTTCCAGATAGCCCAAGACCCTTCTCGCAACCATCGGAGGCTTCCGAAGAGCGTCTCGGTCATTTTGTGCAATCGCCTCCTGTGCAACGCGCAGTGCCTTCGTGGTCGGCGAAGATGGTGGCGGTGGAGGCGAGGCGTTCTCTTTGTTGTCAGGCGGTAGATTGCTGATCCTGGTTTGCAGTGGCGCGTCTGCTGCTAATTCGTCGAGCCTTTTGCGAATATCCAGTATGTCGGAGGTGTTGAAGCTCGAGCTTGGTATTTGCTGATGTCCACTTCCAGTTTGCTTCGACTGAGGCACTGCTTTCGGTGGCGCACTTGGGAGCGAGGGTGGTGCCTTATCACTGAACCCGCAAGTCTCGTTCACTGACTCTGTGTCGTGATGGTCCTGATCGTTGTAAATTTCGAAGTGGCTTGGACCTCGGGCACGCTTCGGACGTCTCTGCAAGCCTTCGCCATATTCACTGTGTTGCGGAAGTTCGACCATGGATCTGATCAATGATTTCCTCCGCTTCGGAGTTTGATCTCGTCTTCCAGGGGCTGGTGGCTGCAAGGTCGGGAACATACCCTCAGGCATTCGCTTGCCGTCCACCGGAGGAACATGGCCAACGACAGATTCCGACCACGTGAGGTAACTCGTGGTAGGAGGACGAGGTTGACTGCTCTGATTGACGTTGCCTTTGCTCCCGAAGCCGAGATAAGGCACCGCAGGCAACTCTTTGTCTGACAAAAGTGGGCTGCTACCCACGTTCCGTACATGGCTTCGGCGGTTGAGTGAGTTGCCCCGTACTGGACGTGAATTGCTCACTGCTCCCGTGCTTTGTCGTGGTCGGCGTGGAAATTTTCCGGCGGGACGCTTGGAGAAGTATGCCGAGATTTCGTCGCGTTCAGCATCTGCTTTGAGTTCTTTCTTGCTCGGTCTGCCATTTGCGCCCTGGTGAGGCTCATCCTGGCGCGCTTTGTGATTCTGCAAAAATCTAAGCTCGTTGAAGGCAAGATCAGGTACTAACTCACGAGTCAACAAGTTGGCAATGTCGAGAAGCAATTGGGAAAAGCACTCACATCCATTGCCTCTACCAGCCAATTGAGCTGACGCACGCCCGTGTTTGAACATGCCAGCACCCATATCGGGTTTGAGCTAGCTCGCATGTTAATGTAAATTCACGTCGTCAATGCAGATTGAACCTACCGTCAATCGAGTCTTTTTCGGGCCATCTTTCAATCGGAACCCTTGGACTAGATTCTCTGTGCGTTTGCCATCGTCGCCCCTCCGCTTCCGGGGGCGACGTGGGTTAGACCCATGGTCATCGCCTGTCTCGTTGCGCGGCACTTTCCCAGACTTTCGACCCTTGAGCTCATACCGGTCAGCCTTGGTTTTATGCCTCGCGCGTTTCTCGTAAGTCTTGCGAGAAACGCGTCTGGGTCGACTTTCACTGGCGCTCTCTGCAGAGCCTCGATCACGAGCGTCGTGCCGACCGGCCGAATCCGAACGTGGCACAGATCTTCCCACATGCCGGTGCTCCCCGGTGTTTTGCGAGCAGCCTCCCGGTTCACGTAGCCGGGGCTGCGGTGCGAGGATCGAGCTATCGCTGGCGCGACGTCGTCTTTTGCGGAGACGATCCATCCTAGTGGTTGCCTCGAAGCCTGGGGGAGCGAAGTGGGATGGCCGCGCATCGAGGCCGTCAGAGCGGTTTGGTGGTGGTGCCTTGTCGGCGATACCTTGCAGCCAGCCTTGTACATCCATGCTTGTCAATCACGCTCTGGAGGGCCGGGGATGCCTCACGCTGCATAGCCGGGCGGAGGGGTTCGTCTGCTGGTGTGGTCGCAGGGCCTCAGGACGGTTGAGGCTGCAGCATTGAGTCGGTCGGTGTGTGGGGATCAAGTTCACCGCCTGCGAATCCCTGGTCGAGTCGCACAGCAGCGGGTTGCTTGGGAAGAGGGCGCTCAAGTTCAGATACTGAGTCTGCAAACGGTGTACGTCTACAGGCAATAGGTTTGGTGTTGCTGCGCGATGGAGTCGGACCATTCGACCGGGTGAGGTCGAAGCCAAGCTGGCGCTCATCGCACCTTCCGTGTAATCCTGTGACTCGAGCTAGTCTGGACGACATGGCGTGTAGTCGAGCACGATCGCCGAGGCATCCATGTCATTATCGCATTGTCTCCTTTTTAAATCCGTGAATGAGTAGTCAGACTGACGATCGAGGTGAATCATGTGCCAAAGCCCTGCTGATTCTACTGGTATACCGCAGGTCCAGCAAGCCCGGCAGATCGCAAGTGAGAGTGTTCGGCATAGGCTGCGGTGCGCCCCCACGACCATGGCCTGGTATCTAACTAGGCAGAGAGGTACGCCGCTACTCCACACGAATTCCAGTCTGCAGACGCGCGTGGTAGTCAATGTATATTGCGTTGAGAAGGATTTCTGTCAGCTTCGAACAGCTCACGAGAGCTAGCGTACTCATTGGAGGAGGAGACGCGAGCCCCCCAAGTATCATGCCTACGTATGTGTGTACAGTACCTTATGTAAGAACCTAGACGTGCACAAACTCGAACCGCGCCGATCGTGGCCTTGCAAGGATGCCAACTCGCCTTGCCCGCCCAAGGAGCCTTGCGCTCAAGCCAGTCGTTTGGTCGTAGGTGGTGATACCGGACGTAGCGGCCCCCGAGCGAGAGTTCGGGAATAGTTGGCATGGCGTGGCATCGCATCGCATGCACCAAACACCTCGCGCCGAAGTGGTTCGGACTACTTCATTGCCGATCGCGTATCCTGGTGCAAACACCTCGCGCCTGGCGCTCCCCTGCAAGGAAAGACACCTAGGCATCCTCGACCAGAGATTGGGCCGGCCTGCATGTCGTCTGCGTGCATACTTCTCTCGCCCGGCGACAGGCCAGCTGCATCCGGCCGTGGGAGGGTGCAGCCTTTGCAAATGCTCGCATCTGCTAGCTGCCGGCCCAAGGGTCGGCCAAGCCAATGGCGGCGGCGACGGACGGAGTGAGATTGGACGAAGTGGAGGTCTAGGGTGATGGGGGTGCAGCGAGAGCGCGAGCCCGCATGGGAATCAGAACACGGGACGAGCTAAGGGAAACAGCGCAATCTAAGATGCGTTTGGCGGTGGTAGAAAATGCAAAATGGAGAGCGGTGGAGGGCTGTGATTTGCCGGTGGACGGGTATCGTTGATTGCCGCCGGTCCACTCACACCGCGCGCTGGGCCGGCATTCTTTCGCTTGCGGAGACGGCCACCGCCCTGTGGCCACTTTGCCATGATGGCGCAAGCTGGCGGACGGCCTAGTGAACTAGGATGTAGCACTACTGCCAGCGCCAGTAGGACCGCTGCTCCCCCCCACAGCGGAGCGGGCGATCGCTAAGGTAGCTACGACTCCGCCGCATCGGTGCTCGTCCGTATCTGTTGACCACGCTCCGGCTGTATCAGCACGCATGGATGATGGAGGGCCGCATGGAGGTCCGCTATCTGCCATGCGTGGCACGACGGCTGCGGGCAGGCAGACAAGCGGGCAGGCAGCGACGGCAGGCGTGCTTAGCGGCGCGCTGGACAACTGCCATGGACGCCTCGTCCGCGCCCGCATGCTTTGCGGTAGGGTCGAGCGCATCGCGCGCGAAAGCATGTGCCAGCCGGCCAGCCTGCCAGGTGAGTGATGAGGGGCAACGGGCAGTAGTGAAGGGCAGTGAAGGGCAGCAGGGTGCAGGGTGGGCAATCGGCAGCTCGGTGAGCTAATTAACATTTGCCTGCCCCTCCATCGCGCCGCCGTCTAGATCTCCTCACATCGTCCCCAGAAAGCTTCGTCCTCGGCTCTGTCCAGTCCAGTCCGCGGTGCGCGTCGGAGTCAGAGAGTGAGAAAGTCAGAGTCTCAGAGTCTCACAGTCTCAGAGTCTCATCAATCCGCCTCAGCCAGAGCACGCGCGCCTTCGCCTGCCCCCCTCCTCGTTCGCATTCTCTGCGCCTTGCGCCTGCCTGTACTGTACCGTCTGCGCAGTACATGCTGGGAGGCCGCCGTTGAGCCACCGTTTGCCGCATTGCACCTTCTGTCTGTCGCAGGCAAAAGCGGAGCTTCCACGTGCGTGCGACCACTGCCGCCTGGCCTCGTTGCGCGATAGCGTGCCGGCGCATGTGATCTCGCGCCGCTGGAAGTAATCTATCGCCCGCCGCGTTTCCAAGCTGACCGAACGTCACCACCTACACACACAAACATACCTTCCCTTCTACACTTACCACGCAACCTCGCCTCTACGCGACACCTCCCAACCTCATCATCAACACATTTTGTGTGAGCGCGTGCGCAGTCTGCCAGCGCCGACACACTTACGTTCGCATTCTTTCTGTCCTTACCTCGGACCAAAGTTTCGCAAACATGTCTAAACTCTTCATTGGGTGCGATTGCTCACCGACACTCGGCGTCGCCGTCTCGATGCATCCAAGGTTGCAAGCTAACGCGCCATACCAGCGGCCTCGCCTGGCACACTGACGATCAGACCCTGCGCTCCAAGTTCGAGGAGTTCGGACAGGTCCAGGAGGCCGTGCGTATCCCTCACTCGCCGTTGCGCCTGCATCGCTGACCAGTACAGATTGTCGTTAAGGACCGCGACACCGGTCGTAGCCGTGGCTTTGGATTCGTCCGCTTCGCTCAGGACTCTGAGGCCGATGCCGCGATCCAGAGCATGAACAATGTCGAGTGAGTGCGCTCAGTCACCGTTGCCTTACTTCACTGCTGACTTGTTTATCTACCAGGTTCGACGGTCGCACCATTCGCGTCGACAAGGCATCTGAGCGCACCGGCGGTGGCGGCGGCTTCGGCGGCAACCGTGGTATGTTCAAAAATTGACTTGGGCAAACAACAGGCACTGATACTGTCCAAGGTGGCTTCTCCGGTCGTGGCCGTGGTGGCTACGGAGGTGGCTATGGCCAGGGCGGCTATGACTCCCAGGGTGGCTACAATGGTGGCGGCGGTTTCCAGCAGGGCGGCGGTAAGATGGTTATCATCATCTTGATCTCCGCGACACGGACACTAAAATTCACTTACAGGCTACGGCGGCGGCGGAGACTGGCGTGGCGGCGCTGGCGGTGGCTACCAGGGTGAGCATGATACGACCTCGTTCGATCAACGCGAGCAAACAACTGACTCGTTCAAGGCCAGGGCGGCTACGGCCAGCAGGGCGGCTACCAGGGCCAGCAGGGCGGCGGTGGCTGGTAAAGAGCGACAGCGCTCCTACCCTCAACAACACAACCCGACCGTCAACTCGACCGGTTACACTGGCTTTCCTCTACAAGTCGCCAACATCCCTCGCAAGATAGATGTCTGATTGCCCGCGAGGGCAGCTAGACAGCGATCCAGACCGAGGGATACAAACGACTGCGTGTGCGTTGCTTTCAATTTCATGATTTGCGGAGAGTCTGGCTGCTCCCACGGAAGGACACTCGGAGCGAGCTGAGTTTCAGAAGCGTCTTCTCGAGATACCCGACAGTTGCGGATGCCGAAAGCAGGGGAAATGATCCTGCATTGAAAAATTTCCTTTCTTCCGACCAGAAAAGCTAGCTCAGAATGACAAAACCTTTGCTTCACCGATTGTTTCGGTGCTGGGGTTGTGATTTCGCTGGCAAGTGGCAATTGCAAGCGACCCCGGCAAGTACGTTCATCGACCTGAGGTTCATGGGGTGTCCCGGTCGAATGATTAAGGAAGGTCTTGGTCATCGCCGCTGAGCAAGCGGCGATTGTATGCGACGACGACCAAGACCTCACTTCGTCATTCAATTACGTACTGATATTTCGACTGTCGCGAGCGAGAGGTGGTTGCATGCGACGCTGACCAGGTCTATCGCCATTCTAATTCCCACAGGTTTCCTGAGATTGCGGCTCTTAGATTCCTGGTGTTACGGCTTTCGCGAGCATGTGGCAGTTGCTTGCGACGCCAACGACGGCTTTCAGCGGTCTCAGTGAACTAGTATTGCTGCCTTCCCGAGCAAGGTGAAGTTGTATTCGACGACGAAGAGAACTTTCATCAACTTCATCAGTGTTCTGACGTTGTGATCCTCGCGAGCAGGTGGCAGTTGCTTGCGATGCCGGCGAGGGCAGTCAGTGATCTCAGTCACCTTATATTGTTGCCTTCCCGAGCAAGGTGAAGTTGTATCCGATGGTGAAGAGAACGTTCATCAACTTCATCGACATCCTGCGATGGAGATCTTCGCAAGCAAGTGGCAATTGCTTGGTGATGCCGACGTGGGCGCTCACTGATTTCAGTGTCCTGGTAAGTGTTGTCTTCGCGAGCAAGTGGCAGTTGCGTGCGACGATGACGAGAGTGCTCATCAATCTCATATATTAGGCGCGACCCTCGCACGGGAGACGCGAGCCTGTTCCCTTTGACGGCGTGGCAAGCGCGTCTTGAGGTTTGCAATGCATGGACGTGATGGCGTGTCCCTTGCTGTTGGTGTTCTTCAGCAAGCTGCAGTGAGCGGGAAGTGAACACTGCAGTAAATATAAGCTTATTCGCTGGTTTGTTGACGGCCTTTCACGTGCCTTCCTCGGCTCGGTGTCTTGCAGCGCGGGAAGCTTTTGAGATTTTTCTGGGGTACAGCGTGAAGTTTGCGACTTTCTTGAAGATCCCCGAAGACCACCACTTCCCCCATTTCCGATGCGCTGCGTTCTTGCGGGTCGAGGACCTTACAAATAATACATCTACTGCACAATCATTGGAAGAAGAAATAATCCTCTCATCCACGACCCCGCCACCCCTCTCTACACACGACCATGGCCGCCCCAACCGGCCCTCCAGCCCTCAAATTCACAGGCTCCAAGCACCTCGCGCAACGCCTCGTCCTCGCAACCCTCACCGGCCGCACCGTCCGCATCTCGCAGATCCGCGCCTCCTCTCACACCGCCCCCGGCCTCGCCCCGCACGAGGTCTCGCTGCTCCGCCTCCTCGACGCCATCACCAACGGCTCGCAGATCGAGTTCTCCTACACCGGCACCACCGTCGCCTACAAGCCCGGCCTGATCGCGGGCTCCGCGGCGGGCTACGGCGCGGCGGGCGGTGTCGTCACGCACGAGCTGCCGGCGGACAACACGAGGGGCCTGAGCTACTTTCTGATCCCGCTTTGCCTGCTGGCGCCGTTTGCGAAGGCGCAGGTGAATGTGCTGTTCAAGGGGCCTGGAGTTATCACGAGTGCGACGGAGCACGGCGATGTGAGCGTCGATACGGTCCGCACGGCTGTGCTGCCGGTTTTCAAGAGCTTTGGAATTGAGCGCGAGATTGAGGTGCGGGTGCTCAAGCGCTCGAATCCCGGCCGTGGAGGGAAGGGAGGAGGCGGAGAGGTCCAGCTCGTGTTCGGGCAGCAGGTGCGGCTGCCGAAGACGGTGCACTTGATGAGCGCGGGGAGTGTGAAGAAGATCCGCGGTGTAGCCTATGCGACGGGTGTGGCGGGCGCGAACAACGCGAGGATCATCGAGGCGGCGAGAGGCGTGCTGAACGAATTTGTGCCGGACACGTACATTTTCTCCGACATGAGCGGCGCGCCCCTTGTGCCAGCGCCGGAGAAGGGCAACCCGAATGCGAAGGTCAAGACGGGGCTGGGTTTTGGACTGAGTTTGGTCGCGGAGACGAACAGCTATGTCATGTACTCAGCCGACACGGCGAGTCCGCCGCAGGGAGGTGTGACACCAGAGGAGCTTGGCAGGAAATGTGCGTTCCAGCTTCTGGAGGCGATCGAGCAGGGAGGCTGCGTGAGTGAAGTCGCGGCGCCGACGGTTCTGACGCTCATGGCTATGGGCAGCGAGGACGTGGGCAGAATCTCCATTGGCAGGGACGTACTGGCTTCAGAGAACATTGTGCAGCTGGCGAGGGATCTGCGCACGTTTGGCATGGCCGGATGGGGATTGAAGGATGGCGACGAGGAGGGCGAGGTCATGGTCAGCGTTGTTGGCAAGGGCGTTGGCAACGTCGGAAGGAAGATTGCGTGAGCGAATCTGGCTGCTCTTTTGACGAGGGCATGATATTACGCACAGCTTCTTTTACGAAGCAATTAACACCCACATGAGCTTGCGAGGTGGAAGCCTGCCGGTCTTGCACGAGTACGCTAAGCATGGGCACACAGGCGCAGTTCAGGACAGCCTTCACTGAGTTGTCCTAAAGGACTTCCAGGCACAGATTAGGTGCCTAAGAGAAGGATGCCTCAAGCATGAGCTTGGCCAAGGGTTTTGAGGGAGGTTTTTTTCCACTGCCAGCTCTGATGAAGTTGGGAGAAGATAGGACCGCAATGCTTTATTGAGCATAAGCACGAGGGATAGGTGCTCACGCAATCGTGAGCGTTGGATAGTACTGGGTGGCAACTCAAGTGTGGTTCGTTGGTAGTCAAAAGCTAGTAAAGTGCCACGAGCGCAGACGCAAACAAGGCTTCGGATGCACCACATCACTACTGTCACTGTGCCCCTGTCATTCAACGTCCTCTTGGATCCTCGAGGTATGCGTGTAGGTAAACGTCAATACCTACGATACACGGTCCCCGCATACATCATAAGCATTCTCGTCTCTGTAATCTCTCCTTTTGTCCACACAGCACAGATTGAAGACTCCTGCATCAGCAAAGGGCAATGCCATTCTACTTGGGACCTGACTCAGCTTCTTTCGAAACATTTTTTAAACCTTACGCCAACAGATCTCGCCCAATCTTTGGAGGCTGGCCGCGAAGGCTATAATCGTGGGTATCAAGAGGGTACGTAGCCGTACTCCTTCGCTTTTTCAATGACTAGCGAAAGCAACATCACTCCCATGGAACACAGTATCGATGCACCATAATACAACACAGGCGCTGCATGCGCGTCAATCATCACGCGTCGGGCAAGTGCGCTACGCCGTTTGCAGGCGAACACGGAAACCATTCTTACGGCAGTCAAATGGTCCTGGACCGACTGCCGGCGATACTCAAGGCTGGGTCTTTGACTTTGTAGCATTGAGTTGAGATGCGATTCATGGTTCTTGCGCCACTACCTGAGTGCGGCCCCCGCCACTCTCTCTGCCACCGTCTTTCCCGTTGGCTCAAAGCCGGGTCGCCTTGTACACGAGGGTGTATCAGGAGCCTGTCGGGTCCACGTCGTGAAGTCTGCTCTGTGGCGTACGTCCCCGAGGGCGGAATTTTGAAGTGGGCTGCGCGCATCCAGCGCGTCGAGATGTTCCTCAATCTCGGGGCGGAGACGCCCGTACATGTCTCGCGACAGTCCATGGGCAAGAGTCCATCCGCAACCGCACAAGGCTGACATACTCCCAGCGGCGGCATGTCCAAGCTCCGTTCGCGGCAAGCTCCCTCGCGGCGCACCGCATGCGCCGAGCGTTCTAATTGCCATACCGAACAGCAGTCCATCCAGTTCTTACTCTGACTTTTCCAATCCTTCGAGCCCAGCCCCATTCAGCTGTTCTCGTCAATCTCCGCCCAGCGCGCATTCACCCTCTCCTTCTTCTGCTTCGCCAGTTCGCGGTTCTTCGCCGTCCTCTCCAGCCTCGCCGCGCGCAAGCACATGTTCACGTCGTGCTTGAGGTTCGTGCACATGCCCATTGCCTTCCACATGAAACCGCGCGCGTGGCATTCGTCCAGCGCCGTCATGATCTCTTCGCAGCCTGGGGGAGAGAAGTTGTTAGCGTCATGGACTGGGAGGAAGTGAAGACCGTAGTGGGTGAGGCTTGAGACGCACCAACGTTGTCCTTTGTGTGGAGGTGAGGATGCATGATGGGCGATTGTTATGGTAGAGGGTGGCGCAGGCAGGGTGTCACAAAGGAATAATGAGCGAATGGGGAATTAATTATCGAAGCAGGAAGTCTAGACGGACGATCATCACGTGGCGCCTCCCGGCGTCTGCAGGGTCCGGCGACCACCGGGCTTTGAAGTTCCAATTCACAGAGCACGGAAACAAGTGGTGGGACCGCTGGAGCTGGCGAAGCACTTGCGATCGTGGGAATAACTTGGTTGAAACAGTTAGTACAAGCGTAACAATCAATATGGCGCAACAACAGGTTTCTGCGAAGAAGCAGCAGGGTAAATTATGCATCCGCTTTTCCCTTAGACAAATGCTGACATTTCGTCTCAGAGCTGCAAATGCAGTACTCCAACTTCAAGGACACACTCCAGAACATCGCCTCGCAGATTGGCAATGTTGAGCAAGAAGTCGACGAGCACAAGTACGTGTCGATTTCTTTCCCTTCGAACTGGATCCTACCCGTTCTTTCCGAAAGTGTTCCCCCACTTCGCGACCCAGGATCCTTGTCTATGCCAAAAGGCGGTCCGTCACCGCCACCTAGATCTCTCAGTAAAAGATCATGCCATGGCAAAATACGGTTTGATCTCGAGTCACCGCCAGGGAAGCGTCGTCATCTACCTGCATCCCCATCCCGGGCCACACGCAAAGCAAACCTTCCACCCCTCAGCCCCTCCATATCTCCCACCAGCCTAACAGCAAGGATACCACACCCCACGCTACCCCGGCCCCATCCCACCTCTCGAAAAGCATATCCACGTTGAGCAAAAGCAAACCGACCCCCAGAAAAAAAGTGTCCAACACTAACCAACGCCCTTCCGCACCCACAGACTCGTGCTCGAAACGCTGACGCCGCTGCCGGCCTCGCGCAAGTGCTTCCGCATGGTCAACGGCGTGCTGGTCGAGCGCACGGTGGGCGACGTGCTGCCGCAGCTGCAGTCGAACGCGGAGAACATGAACAAGGTGCTCGAGGAGCTGGCGAAGCAGTACAAGACGAAGCAGGACGATATGGAGAAGTGGAAGGTGAGTTTGGGGTTTGATTTTTGCTCTTTTTTTTTCTGTTTTGGTTCTCTTGTGGAGAGTGGGATGGCTGGCTAACGGGCGTTGGGATTACAGAAGAAGAACAAGATTCAGGTCGTGCAGCAGTGAGGGGTGGGGGGATTGGATGTTTCATGGGGGATGAGAAATGCTGAGACAGTGCGGGTTTCGCACCATTCGTTGGACTGGGCGATCTCACAGTTGGAGGACTAAGTCTTGCATGGCAAAAACAGGCCAAAATCAAAGAAGATGTGCTGGACATCATGGACGTGGATGAGACCAACAAGCAGATCAAAGCCTGTGCGGCGTGATCGACCTGCAACTAGGATGACAGTGAACATAGCACCCTACGTAGTCAGAGCACCGTGGAGACGACGTCTATTTCTCTCCAGTGCCCTGTAAAGGGAAATGCGCCGATCCAATAACCCATCTGTCCAAACCCCCCACGTCATCCCACCATAGAGGCAAAAGTCACATGACCACTCGCCCCTGCAGCGCGGCAAATGACACAGACACCACGCTCGCACAAGAAACCCGGATGACGAACCGGATCGCGCTTCAACCTCAAACACCCACCACGCGACACCAACCCCCCTAGCGAGCGACAGCCTTCCCCACTGCGCTGGCCCCACGAGCTAGCGCGAAGGCTCGAACTGACGCAGGTATGCGCTGGACGCGCAGTAGCTCGGTGGCCGGCGGCCCAATACACGAGGCCGAGGGCTGCGGGTGACGTGGTGATTGGAGTCCCAAGGCGAAGGGCGCGATGTCAGGTACGGCGGCGAACGGAGTGGACGAGCTGGACTTCACGTCTTGCGAGCGCGGAACTGGCGATGGAGCTTTCGATGGGAGTAGGGCTGAGACACCACGTGCGCGTGGAGAGATGTCGGGATGAAAGGTGCCAGCGCATTGGCTGGGCTTTGGGGGGCGAGCTGAGGCCGGAGTCATACTGGACCATTTGTCATGTTCGTGAGTTGCTTTTCGCGTGACCGGGGTTCGTCTCGTGTTGGACTTCGGGCTGGCATGCTTCTTAGAGCTGGCTTCTTCCGGCTGCTGCAGGATGACATGCTGCGGCGGAGGGCCGAGATGCAGAGACGGATATGGATACCGCTCGCGTTGGCGCCGTCGAGGAGCCCGGCCAACGGGAGGACTGGACGCCGTGCCCGGTTGACCAGTTTCGGCAAATTGAAGTGACGAGGTGATGGTGAGGTGCGAGATCACCAATGGCAGAGCGAGGACCTCGGGCCAGTGAGAGCGATGGTGGTGGAGACGGGCGTCGCTGAGCAAATCGGGCAGTGCCGCAGCGTCGTTCGTCAGGCGCGTCGTCGCGGTCATTCGTCCGCAACATCAATTCGCTAGCGAGTCGTATATCGCTGTCGTCTGGACTACCTTAATAGACCTCCGCCGCTACTGCCGCACGCACTCCATCCGCACACCACTCGCGCGCGCCCGTCGCCCGGATCGAAGCATTGACGCGCCACATCACCGCGTTGTTTGTCATCGCCCTCGTTGTCGAGGCGTCGAAGCTACACCTCGACGAGGCGTCTCGCCGCATCCCCAAGGTACGTGAAAGTACGCGCGTTGTTCGCTGTTGGTCAGGCAGGCATACCGCTCGCTCGCCGCCCTCGTGCGTCTGCGCCTGGTGCGTCTGCGTCTGCTCTGCTCCGCGCCGCGCTTGGCGAGGCCCGCCCGCCTCTTCACAACGACGGAGGACGCGCTCCCAACCTCCGCTTGGCGCTGGCCTTGCGACTCCCGATCCGCTGCCCGCCATCCACCTGCACCTGCACCTGCACCTGCGCCGCCCGCTGCATACCTTAGCATCGCCCGCCCTGTCCCTCTCGGCCCTGCCCTGCTGCCTCGTCCGCCCATTGCATTGCTGCCCGCGCGCACTTCTCGCTTGCCGTCGCCCGACTGACTCGTCCGGCCTTTGATTAACAAGGTATTCAGCACGACCAGCCCTCCAGCGCGCGCGCGCGTGTGTGTTTGTGTGTGCGTGTGTGTGTGTGCCGCATCCCTGTCGCCGCTCACCGCCGCCGCAGCCACCGAGGCGCAACTCGTGCTCTGCGCGCATCGCCGCATCGCCGCATCGCCGCATCGCCGCATCGCCGCAGTGCTTTGGCAGTGGAGTCTGTCCGCGACGTCTGTCTGCTGCGCTCGGACGGCCATACCGCCGCCCTCGCCGCCCTCGCCGCGCCTCGTTTCACCGCCTTGCCCGCCCGCGCCCAGCTGCCCCAGTCGGCGAGCTCGCGGCGGCCTGTTGGCGTCGGCACTCGTGTCGACCTGCATCGTTGCGCGGGAACGACGTCGCACCGCGTCCAGCGCCCTCTGCCCCAGCCCATCTGCTTCGGGCCAGGCCGCAAAGACGGTCAGCCTACTCTGGAAGTGACGTGTTCTGCCAGCGAATCAATTGCCAACTCACCTACTGACGCTAGGCCCCGAGCCTGCGACCCGCCGGATACAATATGTCACAAAGCCCCCGCGACGACGGCGACGTTGAACAGCCGGACCAGTCCCCCGCCGACCATGTCCCTCAGCAGCAAGAGGGCGATGCCGGCGATATGAGCAGACCCGAGCTTGACTTGGGCTACGACTTCGAGGTCAAGGAGCAAGACCGATGGCTGCCCATCGCCAATGGTGCGTAACCTTTCCCGTCCCTTTTCCTCCCATCGCACGCCTCACATCCCCATCTCACGCCCTTTTCCACCTTCCCCGTCACATGACCCGGTGCGTGCCTTGCTTCTGCCGCGCGCAAATCACTGGCTCTCTCGCCCCGTCATCCTGGGCAAATCCCCTCCATGGAAGTCTCCGTGCTTCCAATGTCCTCTTTGACACCTGCAGAGGCCCGCTGCCGTGACCATGTCGCAGCTCGGGCTCTCGCCACCGCCTTTATAACGCCTGCAGTGCGCGCATCTGCTCCTTCCCCGGTCTGCGTCGAATCAGAGCCTCGTCTGAAGCCAGCCATCTGCAGTCTCCGACTCGCGCGACCGGGCGATGCGAGGCGCGAATCGCAATGCCTTCTTCCTCTCCACAGCCGTCCTCCTCGCCGCCACCGCTCCGCTCTTCTTCGGGCGCCCCCAAGCATGCCTCCAAGGCGGCATCCCTGCAGCAGACGGACGCTAACATCCAAAATTTTGCTCCAGTCGCGAGAATTATGAAGTCGGCTCTGCCGGAAAACGCCAAAATCGCCAAGGAGGCGAAGGAATGCATGCAAGAGTGTGTGTCTGAATTCATCTCCTTCATCACAAGCGAAGGTATGTACTTGGCGAGGAAGATCTACCAATTACGTTTGGTCAATTCGATCCTGAGCAAATGCGCTGACTTGTACCACCAGCCTCGGAAAAATGTCATCAGGAGAAACGCAAGACCGTCAACGGCGAGGACATCCTTTTCGCCATGACGTCCCTTGGGTTTGAAAACTATGGTGAAGCGCTCAAGATTTACCTCGCGAGGTACAGAGAGGTGAGCCTGAAGAGTTCAAGACCAACGCTCGAGCTCAATCGCTGACTTCCGAAGAACCTTGTCGCCAGAGGCGAACACCAACGTCCAGGTCAACCGGGCGCTGCCGGGGAAGAAGGCGCTGCTTTCGACGGCTCCAATCACGGCGCTCTCGGTAACCCCATGGACCCCTCGTCCGAGGGCGCCACAGACTTCGCTGGCTATTCCGTCGCGCATCAGCCGGAATATTAAGGTCTCCTGACCTGGTTGCCTCCCTGTCTGCGAATTACCTGCGGACACAAATCACTTTTCCTTCGATGTATTCATTGCTTGGTTTATATCTAGCCTAGGGCTGCCTGGTTTTGCAATCGGCGTACTCGCCGTCTGGATGATATCGGTGACTGGACCGCTTGGTCCAGTCGCATTTGGTCAGGTGCTGAGCAGCAAGCCAAAGTGCCTTCCTCCAACGGCGACCTCAGTTCATCTCGAGCTCACAGTCTGCGGTCACAGAGAAGCGGCGGCCACTTTCAACCTAGCAGCATCCAGTCTGTTCCGCCATCGACTGGCTCGGCAAGCGAGATCGAACCAACTTGCTCAACCAAAGCTGAAATCCTAGTCTAAACTCTCTATGTATTCTTCTCGCTCGAATAGGGTATGGAACGGAGGGCTGGGGACGTGAAGGGAAAGTCCGCAAACGGAACAGGGGAAAACCGAGGGCCAATGTACATTCAAAGCAAGCCGTATCAGCGAGCAGGCGTATTTACCAGCAGTTGAGCCGCGAAGCTCTGGAACGGAATGGCGTACGAGGTGTTATTGATTGGACAAATGTATCTTTTTTCATTTCTTTCATTCAGTCCGCTTCCATCTCCTCGGGCGACATCTCGCTTCTTTCCAACACCTGGAGTCGATTCGATGTATGCTAGCTAGCAGCTGCTCGTCAGTCATCACCAAAACGGCCAACCTCCAACTCCCACTCCCACCGAACCCCTTTCACCCACTCACCCTTCACGCCGCCGCCGCCGCCACCGCACCCTCCCCCTCCCCTCTCTCCTTCTCCTCCTCCTTCTTCTTCTCCTGCTCCCCCTCAAACAGCTCCCTCCAATACTCCGCCCGAAACCCATCCATCAGCCCCGTAAACCCCTCCCCGCCCCTCACCCACCCCTTCACGCCCCCCTCCAGCACCATCACCTGCATCTCGCCATCGCCCGCCACCTCGCGCACGTGCTCCAGAAACCACGCCGCGCACCGCCGCGCCCGCCCGCCCTCCGACGAGCTCGCGCACGTGAACACCACCCACTGCACGTCCGCTTTGTACGCCAGCTCGTACCTAAGGCAACCAACAAGAAAAAAAAATCAGCATCAGCGCACAGGCACTTCCGGGGGAGGAGTGAGGAGAGCATGAACGCACAGAATCCCCCGATTCCACCACAGGCCCTGCGCGGGCACGTTCAGGCTGCCGCGGATGGCGCCGCCGGCGTAGTCGGTGCGGCGCACGTCGACGACGAGCAGGCTGGCGATTTTCAGCGAGAGGATGGCGCGCGCGCGCGGCGCGGGCATGAGCGGCGCGGTTAGGCGGGGCGGGGGGAAGGCGGCGTGCCAGGGTTGTTGGTCGGTGGGGGCGGTGGCTTCTTGGGTGTTGGCCATGTTTTTGGAGGGCGGGGGGAGACTTTGTGGAGTTGGTGGGAGGGGGTTTGATTTGGTTTGGTTTTTTTTGGTTTGGTTTTTTAGTGGTGGGTGGCGTTGGAGGGTTGAAGAGGGTGATGTTGGTTGGAGGGGTGGATGTGGGTGTGGATGTGGAGTCTGACGGGTTCGGATTTCGTTGGTTTAAACGCTTGAGAGCTTGGGGCCGAGAGAAAGACGGTGGGTCGGTTGTGTTGTGTTGTGGACGATCGAGTTTGTCGTATTGGACGACTGCGAAGAATGGAGTATGCGTGAAGTCATCTCTTCGAAGCGATCTTCGAGGGCGCGGATTGCTGGAATCGCACGAAGGTTGTGTCCTTGACCAATGCCGTTCGTTGCATAGCCAAATCTTGAACATCCCTCCAAGCCATCAGTGCAAACCCAGGTACGCCGCATCAGAATGGAAAGTACGCGTTGCTCATACAGTCTCAGGAAGAAAAAAAAAATTGAACGATTCTGCGACGGTTCAGGTTCTTTGTCTAAGCGTGTCGATTCTTCATGGTTCGTTACAAAATTAATTCACTTCTATCCCCATCTCGAGTCCGCAGCCACCCTCCCACTCCCACCCTACGCTGCAACCTGCGCCCCCGCCGCGCCGCCCTTCCTCTCCCTCTCCAAGCCCTCCATCTCTCTCACAAATCTCTCCCAAACCTCCACGTTCCCGCGGAAGAAGTCGACATTCGCATCCGCCAGCCCCTCCAGCGCATCTCTGAACTCGACCGCCTTGATCCTCTCGAAGTCGCCCACCTCCTTCACGACTTCTTCATCAAACGCCTCGCTCGTCTTCTTCGCCGCCTCGACCTCCGTCTGCAGCCGCTGGATCTGCACCTCGAGCCTGCGCTGCCGCTCGCGTCGCGCCTGCTCGTGGTCGACGCCGCGCACGTCCTCGATTTTTTGCCTCAGGAACCCGGACGCGCCCATGCTGCCCGTGTGCGAGGCCAGCGCGTCGCGCTCGGCGGCCGCTTTGGCCAGGTAGTCCGTCAGGGCCTCGAAGTCGAGCTGCTTCTGCTCGCGCGTCTTGAGCAGGGACTTCACGCTCAGCCCGTAGGCCTCCATGTCCTTCAGCGAGCCCAGGTAGCTCTGGTCCGTGTGGTCGCGCAGGGCCTTCCAGGCCTCGCTGCTGTCCTGCAGGCTGGCGGCGAACTTGGTCAGCTCGGAGGTGACGCCGGGCTCGAGCGCGGACAGCTTCTGGAACTGCGCCGCGAGGTCGGCGTAGTCTGTCTCGAGGTCCGATTCGCGCTTGGCGACGCGCGCGACTGTTTTGGAGACGGTGCCGAGGTCGTCGTCGAGCTTCTTCGCGCGCTCCTCGACTTCCGTGAAGCGGCGGTCGGCTTTGTGGGGTTTTGTGAAAGCGTTGAGGAAGGAGTCCGTCCAAGTTTCGAGCACGCCGCCGGACGCGCCGTCGCTGCTGCTCAGGCCGCGGGTTGGTCGGCTGCGCATTGTCGCGTTCCAATCGTTGCTTTCGAGGAAGAGGGTGAGGATCGTGGAGCGTCTAAGGACGGGGTGCAGCGTCAGGCGCTTGAGGAAGCGGCTGAGGGAGTGTGCGCGGCGGGCGGTGAAGTCGGGGCTGAAGCGGTCGCCGCGGACGTAGGACATGTTGTGCTTGTCTGGTAAGGGTGGGACGGCGCATTGGGGGTATTCTTTGACGAGGGTCTTGTAGAGGAAGACGAAGTCGGTGAATCGACGGCGGGCGGTTTGGTGGGAGGCTTGGAAGGATTTGAAGTCGGTCTGTCGGGTTAGTGGTTATCTTGACCGTTGCGACTGTTGCGACTATCGCGTCGGAATATACATACATCTGTCGTTACCAGGTACGATGTGTAGACGTTCTGTGTGCCCTCGCCCTCCTTCTGCGGCTTGGTGACCGTGCATTCGAGCTTGCCATGCTCGCCTGGCCCCGACAGATCTTGGGCGTCGGCGTTTGGCCCCGCCTGCTGCCATTCAGGATCATCGTAGTTGTTGGCAGGCTCCATGGTGTTGCGGGCGCCTCGTGCGGCGTTCCAGTCCTCGCTGTCGTCGGAGAACGGATGTGATGGTCTCCTTGTCTTGCGTGATTGCCCTCGCAGTGCTGTTGGTATGTATGCGTATTTCCTGGAGGTAGCTTCGGCAGGCCCGTCGAGGGGTGAAGGTGGGACTGGATCGAGCAATTCGAAGTCGGAATCTGGATCGGAGCTTGCTGCCTCGAGCTCGGGCTGGGCTGGGGTTGCTTGGACGGATGCGCTGGATGGTGGAGGTGAGAGAGGCGGAGGCTGGAAGACTGCAGGATGAGGCGACGAAGGGGAGGTTGTGGTGTTGTTATGGTTGGTAGAGTGGCAGTTGGTGGCAGCGCCTGTACCCACGGAGCGCCAGGCGTCGGCGGAGCGCAGCAGCAGCAGCAGCTCGTCGTCATGCGCCAGAGCGGCGGCCTGGCTGGCGCTGGCGCTGGCTCTGGCGACGGCGGAGGGCTGGCGCTGGGCAGGCTGATTGGCGCCGCGGGCCTGATCGGCAAGCCGCCGCCGCCCAGACCTGCCCTTGGTGTCGTCCATTATTATTATTGCTGCTCGCTTGCGCCGCCAACTGCAGCGACTTTGACGTGCCGTGGGTGTCTGTCGTATGTTGCGCCTCGCTTGAGCCGCCCTCGTCTGTTGTATCCCGGCTGACGGTTGGCGGGCATGTCGCAGTGTTTGTCTGGCAGGGCGAGGAGCAGCATTGGCAGGCGTTCACGTGTCTGCCGCCCTCCCGTCTTCAGCGACTGCAGCAAGAGCAAACGCCGCCGCAGGCTGGTGCCCACAACGTCATCAATTCACGACTTCTCTGCCCTTCAGCCAACAACGCGACCCCTTATCACGAGCCTACAACCGCCCACGCCTCGATTGGCCCATGTAACATGGTGGCGTCTATAGCCTGCTCCAGTGTCTACCAGCATCCCTTGCACTAGACGACCCCGCGCGCAGCGCTGCTTCAAGTCTCTACGCGAGCATCGACGGGTCAAGGTAACTCAAGTAAGCTCTGCCGGTGGAGTCCACCCCGGATGGATCAACTTCCGTCCTACAGATCAATCTATATCGCCGTCCTGCTCAGCATCCTCTCTTTGACCCTACCATCATCTCCCCTTCTCCACTCCCTCTCGTGCTTCTCACTGCGAGACGTCCCATCACGGACATGTCTCCCACTCTCGACCTCCTCACAGGCCCTCGCCTGGCATGGGCTGCTGGCATCATCATTGTCACTGCCCTGCTTCGGTTCTGGCAGCAGCTGCATTACCGTCGAGGCCTAGTGAAAGGTCTCCCGGGTCCACCCCATTCCTACCTGTTCGGCTCCCTGATCTCGATGGGCGAGGTCATATCCAAGCAACCTGCAAGTGCCGCTCCTCAGACCTTCCCGCTTCTCATCAAAGAACATTTCAACCTGGGTGATTGGTTTGTGTGCGACCCTTGGCCTTTTGGCCCGGCCTTCCTCGTGACCTTCTCGCCTGAGATGATGAGCGAATTCACTGTCAAACAATCCATGCCCAAGCACCCTGTGGTCCACGAGTTCATGCACAACTTTGGCGGTAAAGGCAATCTCGTCTCATCCGAAGGCCCGGAGTGGAAGAAGTGGCGATCAGCCTTCAATCCAGGCTTCAGTGCTGCTTACCTCATGACCCTCGTCCCAAGCATCGTCGACCAGGCTGTCATCTTCTCCGACCTCATGATGGAGCGTGCCAAAAACAACTCGCTCTTCAGGATGGAGTCCGCCACGATGAACCTCACCGTCGACATCATCGGCAAAGTCGTCTTAGACCACGATCTAAACTCGCAACGTGAACCAAACGCGCTCGTAGACGCCTTCCTCTCACAGACCAAATGGCAGCGCATCGGCGCGCAGTTCAACCCCATAGAGCTCATCGACTTCCGCATAGACATCGTGCAAGCCTGGAACACATGGACGATGAACCGCTACATCGGCAACCTCCTCGACGAGCGCTTCTCAACCCGCAGCTCCCGCGACGAAGCAAACACCGGCAAGCGGCAGAAATACGTGATCGACCTCGCCCTAGAATCCTACCTCAAAGAAAAGGCCGCGACAGAGGGCACCCCACCCGACAAAGTCACCACTCTCGACCCAACCTTCCGCACCGCCGCCATCTCCAACATCAAAACCTTCCTCTTCGCCGGCCACGACACCACCAGCGGCACAATCTCCTACGCCTACTACTACCTCTCCAAGCACCCCTCCGCGCTCGCCCGCCTCCGTGCCGAGCACGACGCCATCTTCGGCCCCGATCCCACCACCGCCCCCGCCCAACTAAAAGCCACCCCCCACCTCCTCAGCAAACTCGACTACACCACCGCCGTCATCAAAGAGTGCCTCCGCCTCCAACCCCCCGCCAGCACCGTGCGCATCGGCTCCCCCTCCTTCGCCCTCCACGACCCGGCCACCGGCGCCCCCATCCGCACCACAGACCTCATGCTCTGGCCCGTCGACGTCGGCCTGCACCGCCACCCGGCAAACTGGAAGTCCGACCCCGCCGCCTTCGCCCCGGAGCGCTTCCTGCCCTCCAACCCGGCCTGCGAGGCCTCCAACCCGGCGTTCGCGCCCTTCAGCAAGGGCCCGCGCAACTGCATCGGGCAGGAGCTGGCGATGCTCGAGGCGCGCGTCATCCTTGCGCTGACGGCGCGGGGATGGGAGTTCGAGGCGCGGTATGACGAGTTGGGGGCGCTGGAGGGCGACGGGTACGGGCGGCGGGAGGCGAGGGGGGATAAGGGCCGGACGCAGTTTGGCGAGGAGGCGTGGCAGGTGCAGAGGGGGACGACGAAGCCGAGGGGCGGAATGCCTTGTCGGTTGAGGGTTAGGGAGGGGTGAGGGAGGAGGGAAGGGGTTTCGGGTGCTGTTGGAGCGGTGGGGCTGCGTTCGGTTCGGGATTCCGTGGGACAAAGCGCTCTGAGCAGGGCGTGCTTGTGTCGGGGGACTCGGTCGCGGACTGCCTGGGTATCGTACGTTGTGGCGGGCCTTGTCGGTCGGAGCGGAGCAATGCGTCGTCGACGCTGTCGTTGAAGAGCGGCGTCGTTCGCGCAGGACTTGGCGGCGCCAGGACGGATCTTCCAGACGAATCTGAGGATACGTCCGCCCGGGAAACCTCCGTCTCTGTACTATATGTTTACGGAAGACCTTGGGGTCTGCGCCATTCTCGTCTCCTGCACAGCACGGGGTCGGACTCGCGAGATTTCTTCCCTCGGTATGGCGACGACTCCCCTCCGTGTGTGAAAACGCGGTTCGCACGCTATTATTTTGAACTTCGGCGCGTCAGCAACTAGGCGCTGTCAGCAAGATGATCAATCGCGTCTGGGAGACATTCACGAACATGTCAGTCGGAGGCGCTGCTGTGTGTGTGTGTGTGGTTCCGAGACGATCATGTTCCTAAAGTGAATAACATACGAAATCGCAACGCTCTAATCCAGCCCCAAGATATGCTCGTGCCACATTACGCTCATCCGCCGATGAAAAAGCACCTGTCCGGTTGGTGCCGTCGAAAACCTCCCCTATATCTACACGGAGGTGAGAGCGCCCATAGCCAACCCTCTGGATCCATCAAGACCGCTCCCATCGCTAGTTGTCCAGCAACTCACTCCGCACGCCGGCTCCGTCACGAGACGGCCTTCGAACTACGCCTTCTCAGCGCCGCCGTCTTCCTCCTTCTCCGGCGCCTTCTTCTCCCTGATATCCCGCCACCCGAGTCCGAACGCCAGGAAGAACGACACGGCCGTCAGCGCCGTGATCAGGTAAAACACGCGGTCCACGCTCTTCGCGTACGCGACCAGCACCGGCCCGAGCTGGCTCGGCGAGAGCATGTTGCGGAAGCCCGTCGCGCCCGCGGCGATGACGGAGTCGGCGCTGACGCCGTAGCCGCGCGCCGGGGGGATCAGCTGGCGCAGCGACTGCGTGAAGACGGTCGACGCGAAGCTCAGCAGCAGCGCGCCGAACAGCATGCCCGCGAACATGAGCAGCGAGATGGCCAGCGGCGCCTGCGCGGCGGGCAGCGCGTGCTGCACGGCGACGATGGGCATCTGGAAGCCCAGGCCGCGCCCGACGCCGAACAGGATCTGGTAGCCGACCCACTCGCCCGTGGTGGAGGCGGTGCCGAGCGTGGAGCACAGGCCGTAGCCGACGGACATGAGGACGGCGCTGCCGAGGGCGAAGGGCAGGTAGCGGCCGACTTTGACGACGAGGCGGCCGGCGAGGACGGCGGAGAAGAGCTGCGTGAGGATGCTGGGGAGCATGTAGACGCCGCTCATGGTGGGCGTGACGCCGTCGACGGCTTGGAAGTAGATGGGGAGGTAGTAGACGGCGACGAACATGCTGCCCATGAGGATGCCGAGGAAGAGGAAGGAGGTCCAGACGGTGAGGTTGGCGACCATGGAGAAGGGGATGAGGGCTTTGTCGCCTTTGCGGTGGTTCCAGATGGCCCAGACGAGGAAGTTGCCGGCGAAGCCGCAGAAGAGGCCGATGACGGTGGAGCTGTCCCAGGCGTATCTGGAGGTGTTGTTAGATGTTATCGTATCAGGAGGGAGACCGCACCAGAATACATACTCGTTACCGCCCCATTGTACAGCCATCAGCAGCATGATCACGCTGGGGGCGAAAAGAACAAATCCAAGAAGATCAAGCTTGTTGTGGAGGTCTTTGACGACCTCCATAGCTGGAGGCTTGACTACCTCTCCGTCGGGCACCTCGGTCATGAAAAGGATAGCGGCTACGAGAGCACCTGGCGGCAGGTTGATGTAAAAGCACCAGCGCCATCTGCGGCTCGAGTTAGTACGTGACAGCCCCAGTCCGATCTCATACGAGGCGCGGGCAACTCACGTTGTGTACTGCGTCAGAGCACCTCCGACCAAAGGTCCAATGACTCCGCCCAACTGCGCGACGCCTTGACAGAGCCCGACCAGCGCCGGCCGCTGTGAAAGCGGGACTGCGGCAGCGATGATAGTGAAGGCACCGTTTTGCAAGCCTGCCGTGCCCATGCCCTGAATGGCGCGTCCAACGATGAGCATCTCTGACGAGGAGGCAACACCGCAAATAAGGGACCCCAATTCGAAGAGGCCGAAGAAGGTGATGTAGGTCCATTTGTTCTTGAAGTTGACGTAGAACTTGCCGGTCAAAGGTTGCAACGCGGCGCTTGCAAGTTGATATGATGCGCCGTACCAGCCCACGTCAGGTAGGGATCGGAAATCGTTGGTAATCTGAGGGATAGCCTGCGGGGCAGGTCAGTATTGGGACGCCCTCGAGAGACTCCGTGGTATACTCACAGTCGCGATGATTGAGATATCTAAGAGGACGAGGAAGAACGTGAAGCAAAGCGGCATCATCAGAAGCCATAGTTGCATCCCCGAGATCCAGCGATCTTCATCCTCGTGTTTCTTCTCCTCCATAACGTCAGACATCGTGGGCTGAGCCTGGGATGCGGCGACCTTGCTGGTGGTCGGGGAAGAGTTCACGTTATTGTCTGCGGGCTGGATTGCATTCTCATCAGGCGGGGCAGAGGGATGCGAGGAGGCCATTGCGGCTGTGTCCGTCGAAACAATTAACAGGAGTCGACTTTAGAAACGGTCGCGAGCTGATCAACAAGGGATGTCTCAGACGCGCAAAAGCACCAAGTATTTGAACAGCAGGGCAGGAACAAAGCAAAGGCATGGCTCATGTTTACATCCGAAGCGGACTTAATCGTTGACTCCGACCTGGCTCCGTCGCTGGTGTAGCACCTACCTTCGCAAGCCGTGCGAACGCCTCACATGCATGCTCGTGGGATGGTTGTTCGGAGGCATCGGCGCGAGGCGATGAATCCCGCCCGTCGGTTGAGCCCACGGTGCTGATATTGACTGACTACGGGCGTGTTCGGAGATATGAAGAGTGGAAGGATTCGAGAGTCGTGACTCAACGGACGTAAATGTGGTAGATGCATCGGTATGCAGGCATCACTCGACGAATCGCACGGTGGCCGGAGAAGGGGGTGTTGTCGTGCTTGTGGGCATTCCAATCGGGGTGGCCCGAGCATTTGACTCCGGGGCGGGATTCGCAACGCCGATCCGACATCTCGGCGCCTATTGTTCGAGCTTCGTCCGATCACGCTTTAACGGCCTCGTGGCGTCCCCTGACGGTCGCATTCGCGAAAACTTCAGCCCGGAGGCGGGAAACAGACGATGAGATGCAGGAGTCATCGGCCCCATATGGCCTTGCTTGTCAAGCTTGTGCTCTTGCGAAGATCAAATGCGTTCCTCTGAGGGTGGAAGGCCGTCCAGACTGCTGCGAACGGTAAGTCATCGCCCAATCCCGTCCCGACCCCATGAATCCCGCCCGCGCCGTTGGATGATCACAACAATGACGAGGTGGAAATGACGGACGCTGATCTTGCAGCTGCAATCGCCTGAACAAAACCTGCCAACCTTCTAGAAGCAAGAGGCGACTAAAGCCAGAATCTGTTCGTCCGTCTCGAGTCGAGAAGAGTAAATCGGAAGATATCACCCGAATCGAGCGAAAGCTCGATCAATTGGTCGCCTCTCTAAAGGCCCCTGGGCAAGACGCAGGGCCAGCCGCGAGTGATTGTAGAGCCTCCTCTCCCTCAGAATTGGTTGGTCTTCGTGTCAATATCATGCCGTACTCGAGTGCATTGGTTGACGTGGGTCTTCCCAGTGCGATGATATCCACCCCGGTGAGGCTGAAGAAAGCCTTGCAAGGTTCAAGCAATGCAACTGGAAATTCTTTCCTTTCTTGAGCTTCCCGGCGACTGCACAAGAATTGCGAAACCAACGACCATTCTTGTGGCAATGCGTTATGGCCGTGACGTCGAAACAGACTTCGAAACAGCGTGAGCGAATTTCCTGTGTTCAGGAGACGCTATCTATTGAAGCTACTGCGAAGAACGGATCTTCGATTGACTTGCTTCAGGGGCTCCTTTGCTACATCGAATGGTAAGCCAGCTAAGCGAAACCAATTTCTTCACGCCAGCGTTGTATACTTTGTGAACAAGAAAGGACTTGCATTGCCTGTTAATCTGTTACACGCAGATCTACGAACCCGTGGACAATAGCGATTGGGAGGCTGGAATTAGAAGATTGTCACTGACCTCAAGCTAACTCTGTCTCAAGGGCGCACTTTCAAGGCAAGCACCCAACAATGATCAAATCAACGGTCACCCTTTTCACGCAGCTTGCAATCGCGCAGGTATTTCAGCTGGGCCTGAACAAGCCGGTTGCCAGCGAACCTGCACAACTTGCTTGCATCCCTCCGCCTCATCTGAGGCCTCCTCCTCGTCCAGCGCACACCATGGAAGAGCGACGAGCAGTTCTTGGGACTTGGTTACTGAGCTTCGTGTGAGTTGCCTTTCCATCAGATATGGAGATGCGATCAAGAAGCCTTGAGCTGTGGCTTCGCAGTCTCGCAATCTCTAGAGTTTGCAACACTGTTTCCTTGTTGAGATAATGCTGACTTTGTGCAGGCTGTCATCGACGCTCAAGAGAGCAGATTCAATGCGCTGGACCGCCCACATGCAGGAATGTTTGGTGACAATCGAGAGACAACGTGAGAATCCGCTTGACGTAATTCTTGCCGAACAGGTGAAGATGCAGCTCCTTGCCAATAGATGCGCTACTTTGGCGATTGGTGATGCACGCATTACCGACAACACAAGTCTTGATCCTCCACCAGGCCTTATAGCCGTCGAGATGCTTAGCCAACTTAATCAATTAAGGTTGGCGATGCCAAATACGCCTTCTCAAGATGGTAAGCCGATACTAATAAATTGACTACGGCGCTGGATGCAACTGAACATTGTCCAGCTACAGTCCAGCTGCAGCTTCATGCCGCTGAAATGTTCATCTGCGAGCTTGCACTGTGCGGCGATCCTACGAGGCCTCATCAAACCGATTTTCGCCGCATACGGTTCTTGTACGCCTGCGCCCAATCGACACGGCATTGGTTCGACGCTCTCTTCAACATTCCAGTCCCAGAACTGAGCGGTATCGCAACGTCCACACTCATGCAGATGCGACATGCTGCAGGGCTGCTGTACGCATTATCTCTGGTTGATGAACCGGGATGGAAGAAGGCTGAAGTTGCTGAGATTATTGATCTATACCCGACACTTGATCGTCTTGCCAACTTCATCTCGCAAATACCAGCTGCCACGAGTACGCAACACTTTTCCGATGCCGAGAAGCACGACGATCACTGGTGGACGCATGTAGCGTCGACGATAAGGACTCTGCGGTCAATCTGGGCCGGCGAAGATGAGCATGGCAACAGCTCTGCGCCGCCACTGGTGTCTTTCAGTGATGGGGAAGTAGATGCAAGCCTTGGTGCGATGGAGTATGATTTCCCTGGCCTTGATTGGTTACTTGATCCCAGCATGATGACGGCCTCGTTCTGACCGTGACAGAGCCACAGGATGGTAGAGTCTGGCTTCGTAGTGTCAATCACAATGGCCGTCAAAGCTCTTTGCCTGTAATAATAGCAATGATACCCATCGACTTGATCCTAGAAGTAACGTGCTTGTTGATCTCCTCAGCCAAGACTTCGCGATGTGGCCATAGCGTCACACACCACGGGAGCAGCCGAGCTAGCCGCTTCGGTGGTCGCGCACATTCGACGAGCAGCGTCGCAGCCGGCGTGCGGGCCTTCTGAGTGTGTCGATGAAGTTGCCGCCCTAGCGAACGAGACGACCACTACAGACACCCTCGCATCCACCCTAACCCCATATCCCGTCGCTGCAACCCATTGTTGCAGATCTTCACATCGCCGACAACATGGACACCGAGAAGCTGGCCCGCATGCAGAATGCCGTCCGCACTGGTAAGTGCTCGCACACTGCGCCTGCAGAGCTGCGAAAATCTGCGAAACCGGGCGAGACGCAATGCTGACAATGCCACAGGGTAAGTGAGATTACTAGCGAATTTCTGGTACCTCTGAGGCGAAAATTGGGAGCTTGGAAGAGGAAGGACTATGAATGAAGAGCTATGGACACTTGGGCATGTGAGATGGAACTAGATCTTGGCATGGGGGGAGCGCTATGGCAATGCAAGAAGCAGGAACGGGCAAAGCAATGCGCATTTGAACACAGGCTAATGCTCGAGAAACAGCGGCAAGGGTACTCCCAGACGTGTCCAGAAGAAGGTGCACAGGTCCTCTGGCGCCGACGACCAGAAGCTCCAGGCTACCCTCAAGAAGATGAACGTCCAGCCCATCACTCAGATTGAGGAGGTCAACATGTTCAAGTCTGACGGCAACGTCATCCACTTCTCCGCCCCTAAGGGTATGCCGAACCTACCGCACAATACCGGCCCTCGAACCCCACTAACACCTCTCAGTCCACGCCGCTGTCCCCTCCAACACCTTCGCCCTCTACGGCCACGGTGAGGACAAGGAGCTCACCGAGCTCGTCCCGGGTATCCTTAACCAGCTCGGTCCCGACTCTCTCGCTTCGCTCCGTAAGCTCGCCGAGAGCTACCAGAGCCTCCAGAAGGGTGCTGAGGGCGAGAAGAAGGACGACGACGACGATGAGATACCCGAGCTGGTCGAGGGCGAGAACTTCGAGAGCAAGAACGACGTCGAGTAAAAAAGCTCGAAGCGCGCTTGCTGTTGAAATCGTTGAAACCTGGACAGATCTTCGGGTGATCTAGTGGATCTCTTTTGGCGTCTCGGCGAGGATGCACGCATGACATAACGGCCTGGCCTGCAGCATGCTCCTGCCGGACTGTACATGGGTTTGAGTGTACATTAGGGAGTCCGCGACGCCATCATGAAAACAAGTTGCCTGCCATTTCATCATTTTCGTTCCCATAGCCGGTCGGCTCTCCGCCGCCTGGTCGTTTTGTCATCTCAGCTATCTTGGAGACTGTGCTTTGCACCGTTAGCCGGACATCGTCTCTTGCTGACCTGTGTTTTATGAACTCTGCCCTTATACGGACTTGCATGTGGCAAGCTGACAGGTGAATGAAACGTAGTGGTGCGGCGATCCCACTGGCAAATCTCGTAAAGAGTAAGATCACAAGCGGACGGGTACTTTTTATTCCATTTAAAACAAAAGCTGTATCTACACAACCCGGTGATGTAGAGCTCTGCGGAAGTATTTCATGGGTAGCGCTCTGAATGCTCCTGTGCTTGATGGAATTGTACATGTTCCTGCAACTTCTGTCCACGCTTTCGTGGAGTGTTGCCTTTCCAACTTGCTGATAGATTTTGTTTCTCGGATTGAAGGCCATACGAGGTACAACCTATTGCCATCGATCACTCCGAGGTTTCCTGCAAACGGAATGTACCGAATATGATCGCCTCTATCCATCGAATGCCTTCATTCCGGAGTTCTGCGTCTACCTCTTCTTCGACCGTTCGCTCTCATGGGAGAAGGATCGCATTCCGAGACATATCCAATTCGCATAGGCCCGGCTTTGACACAAAAAGCTCGAAGGCTAAGCTCATGCATCCCGGTTGTGAAACATGGCTGTCGTCGCGTGTCATTGGCTGCTCCCCACACTCCGGCATGGCAATCGGCGGCGGACGTTGCAGCACGCTGACTCGGCTCGCTCGGCCTGAGAGTCTCGTCCAACCAATCCCTGACAATTTGACTGTCTTCCTTCATCTCACATCGCGATACATCATCTGGCTGGATGGCTATGCTCTTGGGCCGATAGCCAGTCGAAAATTACTGCAACAATGGCAGAAGGCTCAACTAACGGCAGTGGCGAACACAGCCCGCCCTCGCAGAAACGCCAGCGCGCCAAACAAGCGTGTGAGCCATGTAGGCTGCGCAAGCGAAGATGCGACGGCAACATGCCCTGCAACATGTGTACTCAATTCGAGTACAAGTGCTACTTCGAGAAACACCCGCGCAAGCGCTCGAAGCTCGTTGAGCAGGACGCCGTGGAGAACGGAATCATCCAGGCCAGTCCCACTCGAAATGCTACGCCGCCACACGAAGAGCAAACTACCCAGGAGGACGTGTCCAAAATGCAGTCTATGGAGGCCAACTCCGGAATGGCATTCACGAAACTTCTGGGCATGAGACTGGACGCGAGCGCGGGTCCAAAATTGTTCACCTTTGGGTGGAATCTGGGCACCGGATCTACGAGCGCGCCTATTTCGAGCCCAATCACTGGATTCCTTACGCAGGATCAGATGATTGCTATGGCAAAGTTTTACTTCACCAACGCGCATCCACTCTATGGCATCCTCGACAAAGAGTGGCTTATGAAGCAGATAATGCTGCGATACTCTTCGCAGAAACCTGTCCAATGTCCTGACCATCTCATGGCAGGCGTCGCTGCTCTTGGAACCTTGTTCGGGGACGGCAGCATTGACACTGTCTTGCCGGGTCTCGTCGATTCGGCAAAGCTTTCACTCGAAAGTACCAGCACGATGCAACCACCGACCATCTATGACGTACAATCGTGGATTCTTCGGACGGTGTATCTCCGCTCTACTGGACACCCACACGCATGCTGGATGGCGTCTAGCGTCACTATGCACCTCATCGAGTCTTGTGGTCTGCAACAGGAGTCCACCAGCTCTATAATGTACCCACCCACCAATGATCACATGAATGACGCTGAAGTCAGGCGACGCACATTCTGGATAGCACGACTACTCAACACGTGGATCTCTTTCGAGTACGGACGAAATCGAGTCGCCCTAAGAGGTATCACGTGCAAGCTCCCAATACATCGTGATGGCGACTTCACCCGAGAATACATCGAGCTTTACAGCATCTCTTGCTGCCTTGATCCAGACAATGCAGACAAACCCACGCAATGGGAAGACTTCCTCCGCCAACTGGAGCAGTACGATGCGCCTCACGATTGTATGGAACTTTCGCGCGCCAACTTGGGTCTCTGTGCCTACCGCCGTTTGCGTCTTGGAAACCCTAATCTGCCTTCCGAGACTATCAACCGAATCACTGCCATCGGACTCGCAGGGTTGCAGGCGGCACGGAACCAAGCAAACAAGGGAATGCCTTGGTGGCATGTTGCCAACGTGCCCTTTCAGTGCATCTGCGTCTTTCTTGCAATTGACACCAAGGAGTCTCTTTCTCACATCGGAACCGCCATGCGGACCTTAGAGATGGTCGTGAAGCGCTTCGATACAGTTGCCATGAAAGAAGCATTAAAGACAGCACGCTTCTTGGTTCGGTTATCCAAGAAGAAGAAAGACGAGGACTCTGACGTTTTGGAGAAGAGCTTGAAACGTGATTCTGCAGACGGCAACGCGCAACCCGATGGTCTACAGCCCCTGCTGCCAAAATCGCAGAACGATTCATCTCAGCCAATGCAACACACACAGCAGCAACAGCCCTTGATGGATCAGATGCAGCAATCTCAGCAGCAGCCGCAACCACAGCAGCAGCAATCGCTACAACAGCCTATCATGCCCATGGTGGATGAACAGCAGCAGCTCATGTGGGATCAGGGGCCATTGACAACTAGTAGTGGCGAGGACTGGAACATGGATTACCTGAACAACACTGACTTCGACTGGAACTTTTTCTTGAGCCAGGACATTCCTGCATTCCAAAATCTTGCTCCAGACGGGATGATGTGAGGGCACTTTCACCGTAGAGCACGCTGATATACCCATGGCTTTGGCCACCTTCAATGAAGGATCTTGCGCACTAATACCCTGAAATTTCAACACGGCGTTGAAAGGTGTTGATGGTTACTCATATACCAATCTTCGAGCTAGGCAAAAGTGGGGGTCTCGCTTTAACCATTATGTATTTTTGTATGGGCAAGATGCATGCCTGCAATCTGCGTCGCTGTACATATGTCCTTCGTATCTCATGATTTCGGCTTTCCCTTGTGGTCAGACGAGCCATTCGACTCTTCCTTGGCCATCCTGGTCTTGTATTCTCTCGGGCTCTCCAACGCTTTGTTCGTCTTCCCAAGCATCTTCGAAACCAGCCCCGGCGCCTGCCACATGCCAACTTTCTTCGCTTTCGCTTTCGCTTCAGCCTCCCGGTATGCCTCCTCGCTGTTCCCAAATTCACTTCCGAACTTCGCCTCGTACACAGTCGCCAGCCCGCGCTTCAGCATCTCCATCCCAACATCCTGCTTCCAGAACCCAAACCGCTTGCGCACGACCGTGCACACCACGCGATCATACTGATCCCTCCTGTACGGATAGACCCGCACGCGCTTCTGCAGAATGAACGACCGCAACCACTCCAGCGCCTCGCGCGAGTGCGGCTGCTCCGGGCGCCCAAAGTGCGCCAGCTCCGGCGCGTCGATGCCCGCGATCCGCACGTGCAGCGTGCCCTCCGTGCCGCCGACGCGCCGCTTGCCGTTCTTGTTCTTCTGCCCGACCGCGCGCAGCCAGCCCCAGCCCGTCAGCCGCCCGCCGGGCGTGTGGAAGAGCCGGAAGTTGTCCCCGTCGCCCACGCTCGTCACGTAGCCGAACAGGCTGCGGCGCCGGAAGAAGGACGGCTTGAGATAGTCGGCGCCGGGGATGCGGCGCAGGTGCGACTTGTAGAGGGAGTAGAGCGCGAGGGTCGTGGCCGAGGTGAGGACGGCGAAGGTGATGGTCTGCGCGCTGGTGTATTGCGTGCGGTCGCGGGCGTTCAGGGATCCGGACCAGGTGCCTTTCGCTCTGGAGAGCGGGGCGGGCAGCGCGGTATCATTGTCCTGCTGTGAGGCGGGGGTTCGCCAGAATGGCCATGAAGGCCATGGCATTGTTTTCGTCAGCCGTGCGGCAGGGCGGTGGTGCAGCGCATTCCGCGCGCGGTCTGGGCGGGTTTTGTGTTGACGTGAGGTGCGGTTTGCTGCTAGCGCCGAAGCCAGCTTCCTGCCTTGGGCTGTGACACCTGTGTTTGTGGGCTAACCACTGCGTGTCTCACAATTTAACAGCACTTCTTTCTTTGGAGACAAGACACTTGAGGCCTCTTGGGAAATAAGTTATTTTCTAAGAATGCGATGCAAGTTTTATACGCAGGGTTTGGAAGCAGGGAAGAACTGACAATCTGCATATGGTCCCACCATGCATACTGCATTGGTCTGCACATGTTGATGACCAAGATACACTATGGTCGTTGATCAATTTTGCCTTGCATGACGGCTATGTGCGCGGTAGGCATCGATGGATATGCTTGTTGATATAAAATAATATAATCGCTCATATTTATGCACATAAATTACGAAAGTCGTTAAGCGTCTATACGTCTGATACGTGGGAAGAAAAAAGGACTTTTGGTGGGACGTTTAGTCGAGCAACACGCCGCCCTTCTTGGCGCAAGACTCCTTCGCGCCAGGGGCAGTGGTGGTTGCGGTGTTGACGATACTGATTGATAAGTTAGCTGTGGCTCAGAGCGCCTGTAATAGATGCGAGGAACTCACGTTGTGGTGTATGTCCTGGTGTTGGTGGTCACGACGATCGGCAGATTGATCTGCTTGGTCTTGGTGACCTGTCTCGCGGTGGTAGTGACGGGACCAGCGGTGACTGGAGGCGGGGTCGATGTAGTAGTGGAAGAGACAGTCGTGTAGACGGTCTGAGTAGTCGCCGGCGCAGTCAGGTCCACAGTCGAGGTGACGGGGGTCTCATCGGTGACAGTCTTAGTACGAGCGTCGGGAGCACGCTTGAGAAGAGCCTCCCTCTTCAGCTTTTCGGAACGCTCGGCGACGAAAGCCTTCTTCAGCTCTTCACTCGGGGTACGGCCCGCAAGGATCTCGCGCTTGAAATGGAAGCCGGCGTTGAACCTGCTCCTGCCAAAGGGGTGGAACACCTTGTCAAGGACGCCGCCGATGATGCCCTTGTTAAGGTTGATCACGTCCTCCACAATGTGGTTCAGGTCTCCAAGGACGTAGGGAACGATCGAAGCGATTGGGTCCTTGACGTGGTGGGTCGGCTGGACAGAGCAAGAGGCCGCAACGGTCTTTGTGCTGGGAATGACCTGCCATGTCTGGGTACGCTGAGTGAGAGTGATCAGACCGCGGGTCTGAGTGATGGTTGTGGGCTTGGGTGTAATTGTGTGAGTCCCACGGCCTGATGTGATGGTGGAGGCATCGGCAGTCTCGGTGGCAAGTGAAGTAATAGTGCTGGTCACATTCTGAACCGGCGTCTCCACGTTAGAGACGGTGACAGTGGGTGTCACGGTGGTTGTTTGCTGGGTGCCAACGGTGAGAGAGAAGTCACGCTGGTATGCAATGGGCTCGCCGTCTTCGCCGTTGTTGGAGATTATCAGAAGCGACCAGTCTCCATCGTAGAGGCGGTCCTTCGGCCAGTCCTGGCAAGTGACAAGTTGAGGCTCGCCGTCCGGTGTGAGAGGGGTTTCGGAACATTCGCTTTGATCACCGCTGGGGTTCACGAAGACGTTGTGTGCAGTGTCGTCCTGGCACCCTTTGAATGATTGCAGAGCAGTGAAAGGGTCTGTCGAGTTACTGTTCTGGAAGAATGTGCCGCCGCTTGTGAAATCGATGCCGAAAGACTCGCAGTCGCCGAACACAGAAGGAACAAGAGACAGAAGAGCGAGAGTGGCGCCCGTGGCTCTGAATGAAGGCATTGTGAACGATATTCCAAGCAAACAGCTATGCGAAGGAAAGTGTGAGGGATGTTAAGCAGCAGAGTCGATAAATGCAGGTGCTGCAGGCCATGGCCTATATGCGATTTGAGTAAAGTCCCTTACGGAGATGCAGGGCATGCGTGCACCCGAGCGTGGGTAAACCGTTCGTTGCTCTAGTGAAAGGCAAAAGTGGACTACACGGTTGGAGCACCTCCTAGATCCGGACATTGATCTTCAATTCACCGGAGATCTTTTTACGGAACCACTAGGCCCGTCTATATGATCGCGACTCGTGGTTGTGGATTGAACGGGATGTTACTGCTGCCCTGTCCCGGTTGGCTGTAGATGCATTCTTAGTCTGGGAGACGTCACGACTTGAAAAAGCTGCTCCTACCGGCGAGCCTGCATACCCGCGTACATATCGTAGCGCTGGGGATTAGGTTTGTGGTGCCTGGCCTCTGCGAGGCGAATCACACCAAGCGGGTGCCCGTCTCCACCATGGGACACCAAACGGTGGGTTGTGGCCCAAGCATGTTTACTAAGAACATCTGGTAGTTAAGTTCTCCAACGACGGCGACGAACAGTGGATTCGTACGAGTCTGTTAGCCCAATGGAATTCTTTTCGCGGATGACCTCGAAACAACCGGTACCATGGGAGAGCCATAAAACGCACCGTAAGCGTTCAGGGGAGTACCTTGAAACATGCGGACTGATAAATTCCAAGGAGCATGGTCAATAGATTCAGCCGCATATCCAGGCGGACCGCGCGCCACAGCACGCCTCCCATCGCCGAGCGATGGAGTCGAATCCAAGACGCGATCTCCAAAAGGGCGGCGAAAACGGCGATCTTGAGCGCGCTACTGCAGGTCCCGCATGCTATTCTCGGTTCGCTTGGCCGCCCCGTATCCATCACAGGATGGAAGCCGGCGCAAGAGCGTGTCCTCTGACTCCTCCCACATGCGAGCCTGCCGTGTGCGGCTCATAGAATCGATAGTCAACAGCTGCCTGAAGCCGCGACGGGCAATGTGACGACATTTCGTACCTGCAGAACCTTGTAGCTTATTGCATTGGGGCATGCACTGTTCATGGCCCGTCCAGCTTGCCTTCTAAAACAACTTGAGCATGAATCTTGAAGAAGCCGTTCACGCGTTGGAAAACAGAGACCTCGAGAACAACGTACACCGTTCCTATCGTTCAGCAGCGGTTTCTGTGTGCCCCTTATCCATTCCATATCAGCGGTCACATATATCGGCGGGCCTGAGCGGAAGGACCTCGATTTTCAGTCCAAGCGCCCGGCCTGCGCTCCTCGCTCCAGTGTGAGAGGAAGCGGCCGAGCGGGTGGAGGAATTTCCGTACAGCACTGTGCATTCGTTGAGTCCAGCGGGCTCGCCGCCGCACGAAGAACTTTAGCGGCCTGCATTTCCGATGGGGTTCCGCGCTTCGCGCAGCCAAATCGCCTTGTGAGTGGAGCGCCTAGGGCTGTTGTTGAAGATCGACATGCGTTGGACGGTGAAGCGGTTCAAAACGAGAACGGTACGAGACAGTTCGAACGGCTAACAGCTGCTCGCGATGGAATGTTCTTCGATTGAGTATCCGTATGCAGCCTTCCACGTGCGGCCATCGCTTCCATCGGACAGGCGGTAAATTCTCTATATCATTTCACTGCATGGGGTCGCAACGGCTGACGGGGATTCGGGACTGACGGACCGGGAGCCTGGACAAGCACGCATTTGACCGAAAAGCCAAAATGGAATCGCTGCAATGCGCGATAACAGAGCCAAACGCCATCTTTCACCTTCATATGGCAGTCGGCAATCTGCACTGCGATAACTGAAAAATCATTCATACAGTCCCTCGCATGAAATGAATGTGCATTATCCATGGCATCAACGCCAATGGCAGAGCAAGCCCATAGGCCTCGGCTCCCAGGGGCTGGGTCGAAATTTATCCAAGTCCGCAAAGCCTCCTGTGTCGCCAGTCCAGATGCCTTACCCCTTCCGTATGCACAATCGCCATTCAATAATACGCAGCTTCGCGCACCTTGGGTTGAACTCAATGTCCTCCTTTGCAGCGTATCGCACGCAGCACACGATATCATCGATAAACAGCGACACCATTTCACCCAGAATTAAGCCGGATCTCAGCTCGAAGCTCCAACACATTCACCACGCCGACGCCACAATATTTGCGGCTGTCTGACCTAATCCAGGCGACTGCACGCAGGTGTGAGATGCAGGTCGGTAATGAAAATCTGTGCTCCAGCGGCATCTTGAGGCTTTCGGGCTGCCCTTTGAAGGTGCCGCCTTGAAAACCCTTCCTCTTTGAGTGCCAAAGGAATTGCGCAGATCTTCCCGCAGATTCCCTGCCATGTACCAAACGCTACTTGGGATGCCGGGCAAACTCGGGATCCCATCAATCACCATCCTCGCTGGCGCAACCGGTAGCGCGTTCGGCTGTTACGATTCTTCGAATCTCAGCATACCGGAAGGTTAGTGGTTCGAGCCCACTGTGAGGAGTGCCCACAACTTGTGTGCTCTCTTTCTCCTTCTTTCATCCTCGCTGGCGCAACCGGTAGCGCGTTCGGCTGTTACGACTCTCAAGAGTCTCAGCACACCGGAAGGTTAGTGGTTCGAGCCCACTGTGAGGAGTTCTTCTCGCGAGAGACGAACTTCGCTTTTTGCTTTTGTGTCAATATCAGTCAGACGTGGGCTTGCGCGGCGTATATTGGAAGCTCACGGGCCGTAGACAGACCAAACCCTCCTTGCATCGTCTTGGAGGATCAACATTGTGGGATCCCCACAGCTAGTGATGTTCCTTGACTAGTGCTACATGCGTCGTTTTCGAACAGTGTGATGCTTTGAGATGTTGTACCAGATGGATGCCCAAGGGTGTCCTGAGCCGAACTTTGAGAACATAGTCCACCCTCGAAACAATTGTGCATCGTCGGGGCACAGTTTAGCAATCGGTTGACACGATTCCAACGCATTCCGTCCTAATTACGCGGAGCACACTGTTACACTCGAACGTGCGACGCAATACGATGACAAGTAGCAAGGGCAGCAACGACCTCGAGGTCATCGACTGCATCCGCATTGTTTGATTGATCCACAAGGGGAAACATGACCCTTGAATGGCGTAAAGATAACCTGGGAATCCCTCTCCAGGTCATTGTCTTGGATTGCAGCAGCCTGATGGGGTTGTCTCAATCCGGGTAATGTTCTTGGGCCGTTGCCCAGATGCCAGATACAAAGTAGACTACTGGAGCAAAGCTGTTCGAGTTTGAGGAAAGTAAAGGTTGATGGCTCGCGATAATATGGAAGAAGCGGTTGCAGAGTTTGCATCGTCATGGCGGTGCTCTATTATCTTGAGAATGCCTTGAGAAAAAGATCGTCTAAGATATGATTGCTACAGATGCCAAAGCGGTGCGGTTCTTGCCATTGCAATAAGTAGGAGTATTGGACATTTGTTCCGTTTCGTAGGTGGGAAGGACTCGTTCGTTGTAGCTAGCGGTAATAAAGCGTTTCTTGCAGAGGATGCATAGCGCTCACACTCCACCGAACAAGAGCTTCCGCGTCCCTTCGCGCCCTAGACTATCGTGAGGAAATGTGTGTAGGCTCCGGTATACTTTCTAGGCCAGGTATCGGGTCCGTTAGCAGGAGTCTTGTCTGCATCCGCGGATGTCTAGTTTACGTCGTTGCTAAGCTGAGAGCGACGGGATCCTGTGGTAAACCATCGCAATGAAACGTTCACCTGAGGTAATTCGACAATAGCGATCTAATAAACTGTCGTAGCATGCTGAACGGCTCATCCAAGGGTCTCACTTGAAAGCCTCACTTGGCGATGAAGTATTGCACATGACGCAAGCCGTTGATTGATAGATCATTGCGTTTCAAATGCCGTGTATAAAAACCTGTGCGAGAGCTGCACGACTTCTTCCCAACATCCTGTTCGACATCAACGAGACTTGTCTACCTCGGGTGCAAACCTTGACCGGTGGCAACGGTGAGGGTCGGCGAGCAAGCCGTGCAAGCGTTGGAGTCCGAGTTTGCGCTGATGCCAAGATTGCTGCCCCGTGCGCACTTTTGCGCGAACCCTTAGAGCAGAGATCAAAATCGCTGCGCCAAAAAAGTTCGAACTTCACCCACCTCACCACCACATCCACCCCCCATACAACTCACTCAAAATGGCCGACGAAGTTTACGACGGTGCCATTGGCATTGACCTTGGTACGCCGTTCCGCGACAGCAGATCCGAAATGCGCGAAATCATTGCTTACACCGCTTAGGCACCACCTACTCTTGCGTTGCCAACTATGAGGGCGCCGGCGTTGAGATCAGTATGTGACGCCCATCTCCCGATGCACGCGAGCATGCGCTGACATTCCATCACTTCAGTCGCCAACGACCAGGGTTCTTTCACCACCCCGTCTTTCGTCTCCTTCACCGCCGAGGAGCGTCTGATCGGTGAGGCCGCCAAGAACCAGGCTGCCATGAACCCGACCAACACCGTCTTCGATGTCAAGTGAGTTGGAATCAGGACGAGCGCAAACATGGATAATATCTGACCGCAGACAGGCGTCTGATCGGTCGCCGCTACGACGACCCCACCGTCAAGAAGGACATGGAGTCCTGGCCCTTCAAGGTCGTCGACGACGACGGCAGCCCTAAGGTCTCCGTTGAGTACCTCGGCGAGCAGAAGACCTTCTCCGCCCAGGAAATCTCCGCTATGGTCCTTGTCAAGATGAAGGAGATTGCCGAGACCAAGCTCGCCAAGAAGGTCGAGAAGGCCGTCATCACCGTCCCCGCCTACTTCAACGACAACCAGAGGCAGGCCACCAAGGACGCTGGTGCCATCGCTGGCCTTAACGTTCTCCGTATTATTAACGAGCCTACCGCTGCTGCCATCGCCTATGGTCTCGGTGCCGGCAAGTCCGACAAGGAGCGCAACGTCCTCATCTACGATCTTGGTGGTGGAACTTTCGATGTTTCCCTCCTCCACATCCAGGGTGGTGTTTTCACCGTCAAGGCCACTGCCGGTGATACGCATTTGGGCGGACAAGACTTCGACAGCAATCTCCTTGAGCACTTCAAGAAGGAGTTCACGCGCAAGACGAAGAAGGTATGAAATCCCCAGGAGGCTGTGGTAGAACTGGTGTTTTTTCTGGAAGCGAAATTTTGGCGCTCTCCGCTTCCCCACTCGGCGCGGAACGCTCCGCAGCCGCATAAAAGCCCGCATGAGGGGTTTTTGAGGCTGAGAAAAGAACGCCAAAACGATCTTCGACATCGACGCGACGGCTCTGATTTCAACAACGTCATACGAATTGCTACAGTTTCTAACCCATTTTCACAGGACATCAGCAACGACCCGCGTGCTCTTCGCCGCCTGCGTACTGCTTGCGAGCGTGCCAAGCGTACCCTCTCCAACGGTACCCAGACCACTGTCGAGATCGACTCTCTCTTCGACGGTGAGGACTTCAACTCCCAGATCACCCGTGCCCGTTTCGAGGACATCAACAACAAGGCTTTCCAGGGCACTATCCAGCCCGTTGAGCAGGTCATCAAGGATGCCGCCATCGAGAAGAGCAAGGTTGACGAGATCGTCCTTGTTGGTGGCTCCACTCGTATCCCCAAGATCCAGAAGCTCCTCAGCGACTTCTTTGGTGGCAAGAAGCTCGAGAAGAGCATCAACCCCGATGAGGCCGTCGCCTACGGTGCTGCCGTCCAGGCCGGTATCCTCTCCGGCAAGGCCACCTCCGCCGACACCGCGGACATGCTCCTCCTCGATGTCGTTCCCCTCTCCCTCGGTGTCGCCATGGAGGGCAACATCTTCGCCCCGGTCGTTCCCCGTGGCCAGACTGTCCCGACGATCAAGAAGAGGACATTCACTACCGTTGCCGATAACCAATCGCAGGTGACCTTCCCGGTGTACCAGGGCGTAAGTCTCCCACGACCTCCTCACGTCTACTCACTTGCTAACCATGACCTCAAGGAACGTGTCAACTGCTCGGACAACACCTCGCTTGGAGAATTCCAGCTTACCGGCGTGCCGCCCATGAAGGCTGGTGACGCTGTCCTCGAGACCGTCTTCGAGGTTGACGTCAACGGTATCCTCAAGGTTACCGCCACTGAGAAGACCTCTGGCCGCAGCGCCAACATCACCATCTCCAACTCCGTTGGCAAGCTCTCTTCCCACGAGATTGAGAAGATGGTTGAGGATGCTGAGAAGTTCAAGACCTCTGACGAGGCCTTCAGCAAGAAGTTCGAGTCCAGGCAGCAGCTCGAGTCCTACATCTCCCGCGTCGAGGAGATCGTCAGCGACCCCGGCATGAGCATGAAGCTCAAGCGTGGCCAGAAGGAGAAGATCGAGAGCGCCCTCAGCGACGCCATGGCCCAGCTTGAGATTGAGGACGCCAGCAGCGACGACCTCAAGAAGAAGGAGCTTGCCCTCAAGCGTGTGGTCACCAAGGTAAGATGATTTGTACTGGATTCTTACGTTCAGAATACATACTAACATCTGTTTCTTAGGCCATGTCCACCAGGTAAACGTCTCGTCCGGGCGTTCTTGCTTTCGATCACGTTTTACTAGACTGTCCCCGAGCACCAGTCTGAGCAAAAAGCACTTCGGTTTCGGATGGCCAGGGGTGCATGGGCTCTTAACGGTTATGTTCTTTTTTCAAGCGAGCATTACAGGTAGCTGCTTTTTCGTCTTCCACCGGTCGTGATCAGAAAATCCTGTGGGAGATGAGGAGTGTGTATGAAATGCGTATTGCAAATGACAATTTGGTTCCACCTTCATATACGTATCTCCCCATGGCAACACACCATTTCAGTAGTCTGACGCCGCTGATAGCAGCACCAACGACACGGAGAGACTCGCAAATCTGCTGGAACTGCTCAAAGTTCGACGCTCTCAATGCTCTCCGCTGCGCTTGGTGCTGCTACCATCAGCTTCCGGTTCTTGAATTGACCCGCGCAATTGAGAAAGACCAGTATAATTTACTACCATTCGGAGAGATCTCAGTGGCAATGTAACATGCCATTACGCTGAAGTCGCTGATAGCAGTTCTGAGGACGCGGAGAGGTGTCAAATCCGCTCAGATCTCTCGAAGTCCATCGCTCTCCGATGCCCTTGGTGCTGCTCCCGTCCGCTTTCGCTTTGATAGATCAACTGGCGCCACTGAGAAAGGCCACTCAAGTCTTCATATTCCATGTCCGCTCACTGAGGTCTCTCGGCGGTGACGCAGCGCCTTAGTAATCTGGAGCCGCTGGTAGCACCACCACCGGTACGGAGAGACTGTCCAATTAGTTCAAAGTCCAGCACTCTCCATTGTCCATGATGCTGCTATCATCAGACATAGCCTTGCCGAAAGCAACCTATGCCATTGAGGAAGACCGCCGGATACGCTCAAATATTTGCTCAAGTCCAATGCTCTCCGACATCCTTGGTGCTGCTATCATCAGCTATAGTCTTACCAAGACGGGCCCCTGCCATGTAGAGATCCCGTTAGATGCGCTTGAACGTCACTCAAGTACAACGCTCTCCATCTCCTGTGGTGCTGCTAACATCACCTGCAAGCCTACTGAGGTAGACTTTCGCCTTGAGAGATCCGTTACTATGATATCCTTCTTCGCGGAGATGGCTCCCAAGGGCATTGAGGCAATCCGTCATCCTATAGCTAATGGTAAGAGCACAGGGGCCACACTCTTCTCTGATCTTCACTTGGGTTTGTCTCAATTGCAGTAGAAGGATTGCTTTGTACAACAGGACTGATAGCAGCAAATGCAGCTTCTAGCATGCGAGAAGATGGTGGACCACTTCGCCGTCGTGCAGCAATGTCTCAGTCTGGAGCTGAGTATAGCAGCTCGAGGACGACGTGTGTCCCCAAGATGGATCTGGAAGTGTTTCAATGGCATCTTGATGTTCAGTCGTTATAAGGCGGCTGATAGCAGCACAGACGCTATCATTCTCGTGGTATGGTTTGCAAAGCATCTCAATGATAGCATCTCACTTGATAACATCGAAGCTGCTGGTAGTAGCACATGAGACTATTTGATCTCTCGATGGTCTGCAGAGCTTTCAAAGGCATAATGTCGATGAGTGCATCTAGGAGTACTGATAGGAGCGCGTACAGATTTCTAGACGGGGCTGGTTTTCCGGCCTCTCAGTGTTATGATTTCACTTCTATTAACCAGCGGCGCTGGTCGCAGTACACGTGCCCAAGCTTTGAGTGGAGTACTCTCTAATAAAACAGCTCGGCGTTAGCGCTCCACTTCAGCATATCAAAGGTTACACTGTACCGCAAATTAACAGATCCCTAGCCAAGGAGATTCGATTATCCTTCGGTGATATCTTCATGCTTCAGTAGGCCAGAGTGACCGGAAATACAAAACAAGGAGCCCTTCCGGTTGAGGTGGATTGCAGAGTGTTTTTTTTAACATAAAGTTATCTGGACAGTCAGAATCGTTCACTTGACCATAATCCTCCATGCAGAAACTCGAAATAGTCATCCGTCTCTTGGAGCCTGATATTCCGCAAAAGAACATGGCTTTGATGGTATGGCCTCAATATGCGGTGTACCAATTCCTTGCATGGATTATGTTGCGAATCTGCGAAAAGTGGACGATATGACCGCAGTGGTGAGCCAGCCGGTTGAGAGATCATCCTTTGGCATGAAGCAACCTGGTGAGTCCGTACGGTGTCGTCAGAGGCTGACCCGTCGCGGAAATGCTACAAAATCAGGATCCCTTCATGGGGAACGGTCAAACAGCGTTACATTTTTCAACCAGCACTACTACTGATTCCACCGCTGAGTATATTGGGAGGAGTCTTGAGCGGGGAAGTGGTGGCTCAATCGAGGATATCAGTTTGACGTGGTGGACTTCAAGTGGCCAGCCTAGGGTTAGGGTTGGGATTCACTTAGGGTTATTTGCATTTGCAGTTAACCACGCGTCGAGGATCTCAGATAGGTCAGAGTCATAACCAGATACGGCGAGTCGGGTTCAAGGGAAGCGGAGTGTGTTGATTCATTGACTGGGAAGTCGATCTATGATGCCCAACCCTGCAAGTTGGGGAGTACTCTATCAGAAAGCTCACTCGGGAGTGGAAAAGGGTATCTCGTAAAGACAGTGTGCATTCGCCGGAGTAAAACAGCATGCCTTCGGTAAGAGAAATCATACAGAACAAACCAAAATCTACCCCTTAAGTCCTCAGCAGCATATCCACAGCCCTGTCGACCCTCAGCCCGTCACCCATGTCCGTCATCCTCAGCGCGTGCTTGGCCTGCGCCTCGGTGAAACCCATCTCTGTGATCTTCTGGACCGCTCTCTCGGCGGTCGAGTCCGCGTTACCGTCCAGATTGGCCAGCGACAGGCGGTTGAAAGCCTCCACGCGATCTTCGATGATGGGCGAGATGTGACGGGAAGACCATTGGCTCGTGGGGCCTGACCGAGCTGAAGCTGCGACCGAAGAGTAGGAGAGCGGCGAGACTAAATTGTCGCGCGAGGATGGTGGGAAGGGTCGGGCAGACTGCGTGGCCGAGCCGTAATATCTTACAGCGAGGGGCAATCCTGAAGCCTGGATCATCTGAGTCGGACGTGTGGGAGTAGCGCTCGAGTGGCGGCTGACTGTGCTCATTGCTCGTTCATTGCGCATATCGACCACTGGGAGGCGTTTGTATCCACTGGACTGGCGCCTGAGGCGAATCTCGGCTGCCAGTGCGGCAACACGCTTGCGTGCGTTCTCCTTCTTTTCGAGCTCGTCCGGATTCTGCATTCTCATCGCTGCGTTCATGATACGCTCTTCGTATAGGCGTGAAACCGGCTCTTTGAGGAAAGTAGCCCGGGTTCCAGTCTCTGACAGGGCCCAGTCGGTCCAGCCTCGTGCTTCGGCGAGCGCGAACCCTGCAGATGGGTCGTCCGTAGCGTGCTTCGCGAGCTGCAAGACAACCTCTGGGCCTAAAGTCAGGACGTAGGCGATCCACTCTTCAAGCATCTGTTCCTCATCAATGTCGCTGTCTTCAAAATCACGTTTGGAGAATATGTGATGAAGCCTCGCCTCCTCTGTGTGACCCTGATATCCGGTAAGGAGGGCTCTCAGGCAGTTCCACAGCTCCGTCATGTCGTACAGCTGCGCAGCTGACAATCCGCCATCATTGCCCTCCGCAAAGTGATCTGGTGCATTCAAGAGGACTGAGCCCATGTCAAATTCGAGATTGGTGTTGACGGTCGCCGAGAGTGATTGATTGTTCGCCACCAAACCACCCTTCAACCAATCGAGCTGACCAGTGATATCTTCTTCGCGGCCTTTCTGGGAGCCGAAAATGGTGCAAAACGTCCAAATGCGCCAAAAAGCGTCGATGAATCGCTGAGCCTTTGGATGATAGCTGTGTGTGAATGCCAAGGCAGTCTCTCGGCGGATGAAGGTTTGACAGTGCTTAAGAACCAATTTCATCAACTCATGCACGACTGTCTCGTCATGGCGCTTGGAACTCAGGTAGCTCTGAGTCGTATGGCCCAGCTGAGTCGTGGGAGAATCGTCTTCGCAGTCCGATGAACGCCACTCTCGCAGCTCCCACCCAGCAGGCGATTGATTCCGGGAAACAGTTCCAACGAGATCTTGCTCGTTTTCCTTAAAGACCCGATACATGCCTTTATTGATCATGGCCATGTTGAACAAATCTTTCGTAGATGTAAGAGAGCTCAAGATACCGATCAGAACCTTTTCAGCAGGTAGCCAAGAAGCAGACTGATACTGAGATCCGCCTTCTTCGTCAGAGTGAAGAGGTACTTGTAGCTCCGGCTCCGCAGCTGCCATGACATCGAAGATCCAGTCTTGCGCTGCAATGCTACGTCTAGGACGCGCTACTGACCCATTGAAGGCCGTTGTGCTCTCGCTCCTGCGAACCCTGTTTAAGCTTTCGGTCTCATGTTGCTGAGTGGATGGGAAGCTAGCAAGTGCAGATTCGGACTTCCGTCGTCCGGGAGCTTTTGGCGGTAGTCGGAGACCCTGGGTTGGGCTGGGCACGATAGATGCAGTCTTTCGCCATTCACGTTTCCGGCTCCGCTTAGGCAAAGTTGGTGCTCTTGCCGGTGGCTGCATCACGCTCCGCACACTATCTGCACGCTTGATGATGGCAGAATCAGTGGCGCTCGCTTCAAGATGGTCCTCACCATCGACGACGTCACATCTGCGATGGTCGCCGTGTACAAACTCTCCAACGAGATGGTTCGGGGCGGCATTCTCATTGTTCATCAGTTCGGAGATACTGCCCAGCTGTGCCTGCAGGTCATGCTCAGCCTGACTCAGCGTCGGGCTGTCAGCCTCGGAATATGCGCTGTCGGATGGGCTTGGCGCATACGGCGAAACACGCATGAACTCGGCATCGATGAAATTCAAGCTGTGAAGACTCTGAGAGCTTGATGCCATCCGTGGCGCTGATAGATTTTTTGTATGCCGGTTGATCCTTCTGCTGCCTGGAGCGCTAGCGATCCTGACGTCCCTTCGCAGTGGCCGGCCAAGAGTGCTTGGTGGCAGCGCCGGTGCAGTGCGCATTGTGTTTGGAACAGGCACTCTAGGTAGCGGCTTGTTGATGTCTAGACTTGCATCATCGTCAACTGCGCAATTCGCTTGGGGAGCATGCCTCTGACGGAACTCCGGATATTGGGTGTCCCTTGCGCCTGAAGCGTCATCCTCCGCAGCTTCTGCTGATGTCGCAGAGCTGCGTTTCGAATTGATTGATGCATCGCTGAGGTTAGCGGCCGAGCTCCCAGTGGATGACGAGGAGCAACGGTGTCCTACGCCCGGGGTCCTGCTAAGCACTTTGTGGTGTGTATGAGCTGGTCTCGCATAGGCTGCGCTTCCGTCTTCGCTAAGCTGATCACGGACCTGAATTGTAGGAAGCCTGCCCTCATTCCCTAAGGCTGCAGGCACGGGAGAAGGCTGGCAGGAAATCTCTGCGGCATTTACAGCGCTTGCGTAAGCAGGCAAAGGAGGAACACCAGGTATGGCAACGGTAAGTGTGGGCCTGATCCTGTTGCGCATTTGCTGCTCCAGTCTTCTTGATTCGGTGATGCTGTGACGCTTGAACCTGAGGTCCTGGGACGGCGTGAAATGCGAGGGATTCTCGTCCCAATGCGTGACTCCGTGGACCCATACGCCGATTCGGTCGTTTGTCTCCCGTCTCTTCACACTGTCCGTCTGGTGAATGGGGTCGTTGTAGCCGCCGCCGCTGGTGTTGGGTGTATCCGGCAGAACGGCTGGAGTGAAAGTGTCCTTGTCGTAGTCATTGTGCCAGAGAGGTGTAGTCGGTGGGTGCACACTGATGGCGCTTATGATTTCCTCGTTTGGGCTGGTGGCCATCTCTTCTTCCAACCGTGTCATTCGAAGTCGTTCTGTAGGCGGCACGGCTTTGAGGATGGTTCCTTTTGGGAATTCCTGCGAAACTCCAGCATCAAGGCTTTTGCGCCGAAGCCAGGTGTGCCGACGCTCGCCCACATTTTTCGTCGGCGTCCGGGACATGGCTGCTTGATCAATACAGTTTGTTTCGTGCTCCGGAGTTCCTGTCCCTCTACGCGAGAAGATAGAGATACTTCTCCGGGCAATGGCAGCTGCGGTGGGCTTGGAGTCGACATCGAAGGCAGATGATACTGTATCATCGAGAGATGAGTACTGTACCTCTGGCATGCTGAGCAGATGTTGGTGTTTCAAGGCTGTCACGGAGAGGTTGCGGCCAGTGTGGCCGTGTTACGCGTCAGACAGAGGCGTGAGGCCAGTATCGTATCAATATGGTCGATTGAGGAAGCAGGGCAGTGTTGGAGATTCCTGTTGGTGTGTGGTCAAAGACACATTTTTCAGAGCCTGATGTGAGACGGAGGCGCATCTGGGTACGTATAGCTTATGCGGTGCGAAAAGACATGTTACTTTGGAATGAAACAAGCTTGAAGGGCAGTACAGCTTCTGGCAGAAGAGTCTCGACCTACACCAAGAGATAGAGACGGAACGGAGGGGAAAAGAGAGTTCATACCTACTTGTGCCACGGCTAAGCACCCGGGCAGTACAACACTTGGTGTTGGTTTGAGGCTTGGAACAAGCATGGCAATCGAGCGCCACTCAGGCCACTGCCTACTATGTGCCGATTTAGCGAGTCCGCGATGCATCCTGTGGGAGCACTAAGAGACGATTGGGTGTTGGTATGGAAGTATGTACCAGGCTATAGCTGTATGCGTGAGGTGTGGTGGTTATTTTTGGGACGGGAGGCTGCGGCTGAGCCCTTTCGCTAGCGCTCCATGGGTCCCCGCCGGCTGGCGTTGGCTGACCGATTCGCTGCGCCTTGTCTTCCCAAGCACACGTTCTCTATCAAAAGCACCCGTACCAACATGCTCAACTTGCTACGGCGGCTTTGCCAACATGTCATCGGGCGAAGCGCTATCAGCGATGCCCACGCGTCCTAAGTGATCGGGACTGTAGTAAAACGACTTCAGTGCTCGATTTGACACCGCATGGACCTTGCCAAGGTCTCTACTTCCGTCTCGTGTCCATGCTCTTGGACTTGTCCACGCTTTCCCACAACGAAGTCGACGACAAAGCTTAACCTCCCTGACGGACACGCTTGCTCAGAAGCCGCGAAACGACATCCAAATGTTTGTCCACAAGTCTCGTTATCCGGCCACGTTTTCTGCAAGGCAGGCCCGGCTGTACCTGTAACCCGGGCCCCGGTGGCGGCTGACCACACGTGCAGCCTCGATGTGACTGGACCGGATACTCAGGTCTGGACTTCCAGTTCGCTTGCTTGATTGATCGTACCCTCCGTCCGTGGAGTAAAGGATCGTAGAAGAAGCCTCAGGCGTTCAACATCAATGCTGTCCTGAGCATGGTGCATGCAGCCATGGATGTCCATGGATTATATTCGAAACCTTGTAGACACGCCCGGCCTTCGAAACGCTAAGACCAGGTAGTGTGGAAGTAAGAGTAAAAGTTCACCTCGCATCTCTCATGTATCCAATATCGAAGATCAGCTTTCCCTTCGGAGAACCTCTGAACGCAGCTCTACGAAACAAACCTGGGTAGCCAAGGCATGGTGACGATCTGATCAGGGGACCGTTGCAAAAATTCACGAAAGCGCTGCACATCTGTGCTTCGAACAATGGTCTATTCCAATCTAAGCAAGTCTCTAACAAGAAGAAGTAGCGCTCCTTCAATCGCCGCCCCCCAACTCCCAACGCGTTCGAAGGACTGTCCCCTCTCAAGATCGCAATACAAGCTGAAAAGCGAAGTGAAAGCTCAGGACAAGACAAAGCAAACAGGGAGGACAGGATGACAGACTGATGAGAGAAAAGAAACCGCTGGCACGTTTGTCGTTATGTACAAAGAAAGAGAGAAAAAATGATGGTTTAGATTAACGCAGCTCGCTTTCCCAACCCTGCAAGGACTAAGCAAACAAGAAGGAGGATCGGGTAGTGATGCGCGTTTTTTGCCCGTGTCTATAAATGATCGCTTGAAAAGGGGAGAAAAAATTGATATAAAACAACAAACTCCGCCGCGGACCACCGCGGTCATCACCGGAACTCGTTGCTGACGTCGTGTCGCCGGCTGGACGAGGGCTCGCGGGAATGTGAGGCGCTGCCGACCTGCAGGCTGGCGCGGTGGGGGCGGTCGCCGGCCTCCGGCTGCCCGCTGCCGGTCGACTGGCTGCTCTCGACGCGCGCTAGGTAGGCGGCGGATGTGAAGTCGCGGCTTGCTTCGAAGCTCGCGCGGGTGCGGTCGCAGCTGCTGCGTAGGCGGTCGAAGCTGGGTCGGGGCCGGTCGTAGCTGTAGCGGTTGTTGTTTTTGCTGAATGTGTCGCGAGGGTTGGCGTCGTGATCCACGGGGCTCGCGATGACTGGTGTTGTTGGGGTATCGGCTTCGAAATTGTGGTTTGCGTGAGAGTTGTCGGTGCTGACGTGTGGGAATTGACGGTCGAGGCTGAAACGCTGGTGGCCGGTATAATCGGTGCCGTCAGAGCCGTTGTGTGAACGAGGGTTGTGGGTTGTCGCGGTGGGTGCGACTGATGGAGGGTACATGGGCCGCATGTCTTCGCTCATCTTGTAGTCGTGGCTCTTAGACTTGTCACTGGGCTTGGAGATTTCCGAGGACGATGCAGAGCCAGCGAGTTTGTCGGCCGAAGCCAGAGAAACATTGGCTGGCTCGACACCCTTGAGATAATCGAACTTTCCTTGGCGGATCTGCTCGCGGATGATGTCGACATCGCGAGGGAAGTAGATCTTCTGAACCGCCTTAGAGAGGAAACGGGGCAGCAGACAGAGAATGACCGCGATCAAGCAGATTGCCCAAAAAGATAGCTCGCCAAAGACTTGACTGCCGGCTCCGTAGAACGTGAAGCCCGCGGTGAAAGACGTGTAAACGCCAGTCCAGAAGAAGATGAGAAGGGTGGAGATGACGGCAATTAGCATCATGAACCAGTCCCATCGGTACGTGTTCAGCATGAGATAGGCGTTTACCACGATAACCGCAGGGGTGGCGATGTAGACACCGAATCGCTTGTAGTCGTTGATGTTGAGTCCTTCCTCAGTCACGAAGTTGCCGACGCGGAAGAGCAGGTAAGGGAAGTAGAAACAGATGACACTCTGGTACAGACCATCGATCATGTAGATCCAGAACTTGAGCTGTGTCCATTCCTTCCTCTCGATACCGCGACGGTAGAGCTGAGGCACGGCGATAGAAACCTTGTCGTCAACATCCTGGTCGAGGATACCCATGAAGATGACCAGCAAAGACGTGAAAGCCAGGTTATAAAGCAGAATGTAGGTGTAGTCGAAGGCATAAGAGCAGTCGAAGTTGGCGTAGATCTGGTACCAGAACAGGGCGAAAGTCCACACAATGTTCTAAGGATTTGTCAGTAAGAATGCGAACGATATGAAAACCGATGGGCTACAACTCACCTTGTAGAAGAAGTTGGCAATGGTTTCCGACAACCTTCGGTAACTCCAACGACCGTGCACCAGGACAAGTCTCGTCAGGAACCTGAACTGTCCAATGGCATAGTCTGCACTCATGACAGCCTGGCGACCTTCTTCACCAGCAATACCGACACCGACGTGAGCTTCTTGAATCATGGCAACATCATTGGCACCATCACCGATCGAAAGCGTCATGACCTCGAGGCTATTCTTGACCATGCGGACAACGGCGGCTTTCTGTGCAGGCGACACACGACAACAGAGCACCGATCGACACTCCTTGCACAAGAGCAGGAACTTCTGGCGGATACGGTCATCAAGACAAAGCTTGAGAGAGTCGCCGTCGATGACCAAAGCGTGAGTGGGCGCAGGAGGCTCGTGGTTCTTCTTAGCGGCCTTGAGCTCCTCGTCAGACCCTGTCTTATTGAAGTTCGCGAGGTGCCTGTCCAGTTCCTTCTCTGCGAAGTCGACGCTATCTTCCTCGAGTTGCAACAGGATGAGATCCATGTCGTTGTCGAGCAGGTTACACGAGAAACCGATGTTGATTGCAGTCTCGACTTTGTCACCAGTGAGGACCCACAGCTTGATACCTGCCTGGGCAAGAATGGCGATCGAGTCAGGCACACCGTCTTGCAGTCTGTCTTCGATGGCAGTGCCGCCGATCAAAGTCAATTCGCGCTCAATGGCATCGGACACGGTCTCAAGCTTGTCCTCACGATCCTGCACGGACGCAGCAGCAAGGTCGTGCTCAACGTTCCACTTCTGGTACTCCTCCTCACCAATCTCACGCATGGCAATACACAGAGTACGCAGACCCTCGCGGGCAAACATCTCAAGATGTTCGGCCGTGGTCTTGCGCAGCTCGGCTTGCTCGCCTCTCTTCAGTCGAGAGTAGATGATACTATCGGCACCCTTGCAGAAGAGAATGATCTTTCCGTTGGGCATCCGCATGATGGCACTCATCCTCTTCCTTGTCGAGTTGAATTCAAGAGTGTTGAGCACAGTGTACTCTTGCTCAACGCCATGCTGGTTGATGATGATACCATCGTTCGAGCGACCCATGACAGTAAAACCAACGTCCTTCGCGGTCGCGACCAAAGCAGCCTCATCAGGAGATTGGGCCTTGAACTCGATCCTAGGTGGATCGCCAGGCGTGCGCTCAGTGATGACAGTATGGCAGAGCGCCAAAGCAAGCATGAACTGCTTGTTGGCCTCCTTCTGGACATTGCCTGACTCGCCTGCCATGTCATTCACGAAATCTGGCGCAACAAACGTGATATCCTCGTCCCTCAGGTAAGGGTTGTCATGCATGCGGCGGAGATCTTGGAGCATGCGCTCGCGGTCACGGGCGATTTGCTCCCTTGCTTGAGCACCTGCTGCGTCGGTGTCGATTCCCTGTCGCTTTTGCATTCCAGCCTGGGCTTCGGTATACGCCTCTCCGTACGGAACTCCGTTGATCGTGCACTTCTTGAACTCCATGACGTTTTGCGTAAGGGTACCGGTCTTGTCGGAGAAGATGTACTCGATCTGGCCGACGTCATCAGAGATATTCCATGACTTGGGCGTACAAGGATAGTCAATCTTTTCGTAGTACATGAACGTGTCACTGTAAATGAAGAACGCCTGAGCTGTTCTGACAATTTCCAGTGAAATGTACAACGAGATAGGCACCAAGTTCTGGAAGAGAATAACAGCAGCCCAGAAAGTGATGAAACCGTTGATTCCAGGGTTGCTGCCATATCCGGGTTCGCCGCCGGGTTCTGACACTTCGAAGTAATTCAATGATTCGTTTCCCCTGCCGAAAGTTGTTCCTTGTACCACGGCTGCGACCAGACACATGATGAAAAGAATGACGAAGTTGTAGAGGACGTTGCCGTTGAGATCCTTGGAAACCTGTGCACGTTTGGTGGGGGTGATGCCAGAGTTGAGCATAATCTTCGTCTCCTCACCGGTAAAGGCGACGATACCCACGATCCAATCCGTATTGCGAAGTGTACAACCACGAAGGAGCATGTTGTTGATACCAACAGGCTCAGCCATCTCCTTGGGCTCGGCGCCGGGATGAGCGGCATCTTTCTGCATCCATCTCACAGCGCCAGAGTAAGAGTACAGGTTTGCATGTGGCGGTTCGCTCTCCAGTCGGAAGTTGGTTCGCTCGCAATCCCTTGCTCGTCGGACTTTTCGGCCAGTATGAAGGGCTTGGCGGACCTTGAGGTTAGTTTCACCATCCAAGTTCTTCGTTTCGACATAGCATGCACCATCAGCGTCGCTGGTAGACAGCACGATGATATCGGCGGGAATTTCTTCCTCGTTGTACAGGCGAACGAAGTCGCCAACCTGTACGCTTTTCCAGTAATCCTTCTTGAACCTAGCGGTCTCGGGCGCGTCGATAGAGTAGTCCACCAGGCTTCCGTAAAACCTCTTAGGGATCGGTGTCTTTGCAGGGGCTGGATTGTCGGGTGCGGGGACTTGGAGTCGCTGACGCGCATCGCCTGGCTGAGCGGCTGCGTTGTCCATTTCATGAACCATGTCGTTGCCACTCATGTACTCCTTGCCTTCGTGCTGTTTCTGATTCGGAGACGGTACTGGTGTCATCTCCATGTCACCGTTCTCGTTCTCGCGGGCCTCCATCTCGTCATCGTCGTCCAATGCCCGGGACCAAACACTGTATCTCCTATCATCATGCGCGTCCGCGGCCTGATCCAATGCGCGGTCAGTGTAGCCCTTGCCCTTTTGCTCCTTCTTCTCCTGCTTCTTCTCCTTTTGACTCTTCCATTGTTGCCAGATCCAAAGGATGAGGCGGGTGTTGGCTTTCTTGAACTTTCTCCAGGGGTTGATGACTTCGTCTGCAGTGTTCACGTTCTGCCAGTCTACCAATCTGTGGACAGGCGCGTTGTTGAGTTCGTTGTCGAGCACTGTACGTCGCCAATCTTCGATTCCATCTTTGACGGCTGTGACAACAATGATCACAATCAGCGGCACTGCCGACAGACCTGGATTCTCTGCACCGAAAATAGGGAAAATCTACGTCCGTTATTGTCAGTATCCCGCCGCGACCAGAGTTTAACTCATCCGATACGTACCGAAAGGATAATAATGAACAAGAAGTACACGTTTGCAATGTTGTGAAATTGGAGCCATAAATTCTTCGGAATGAAGCTTATAGGCGTGTACTTGGCCGTCCTGATTTTGTTGCGCTTATAATGTACAAGCGGGTGACCATCGCTGTCCTTTGCTTCGGGAGGCAAGGGTTGATTGAAATAGATGACCCGATTGCTGGGCTGTTCACTGGCGGCTTTCTCGTCTTCTTCGGGCCCGGAGGCTTTGAGATCCTCGCCGGCGGTTTCGCGCTTCTCCTTTGTGCTGCCCATGCGATTGAGATGTCGATTGAAAATGCTTTTGCGCTTCTGCGTGCCGGAGCGTCCGCCGACGCGCTGGGTTGCCCATCTTATGCGCTTCGTGGGCGCGGATCGATCGGGCTGGTCGGCGCCGGCTTCCTCGTGTGGTGTTGGAGCCATGGCAGGCTTGTTGGCGATGTGAGGGCGACCAGTCGAGGGATGGATTGTCTCATGCGGCGAGACAGGGCCGCGGGAAGAACAGGGACCCGGGTGATGGGTCGGCTGCTATGTCCTGTTTGCGAGCATGTGGCGATGGCAAGCGCGTCGCGGGGGGACGACAGATGCGAAGCAGAGTAGAGCGAGAGGCCGGCGCACGGCGGGAGGGGGGCAGGAAGCGGCGGAGCGGTGTGGTGCGGCGACCTGGCGGAACGGAGGGGAACCTTGGGAGGGCGAAGGGCAGAGAGGCGAAAGCGTGTCTCAGCGAAGGGTCCGAGATGACGGGTCGGCGTGAGAGCAGAGCGCAGGCGGGAGCGGTTGCTGCACCAGCGGAGATGGGCAGGGCTGGGGGAGGAATCTGGCGGCGCGCAGGGCGTGGCGAGACGGCGGCGGATGGGCCGGAATGGCAGCGATGATGTTGGACGGCAGCGTACAGCGAAAGCGAAGGGCAGACAGCCGCAGTGCAAGCAGGTGAGCCAGACAACTGCCACCTGTGTCCGCTCGGGCAAGGTGAAGAAGCGCCGCCCGATCTCACGTAACTTGGGCGTACGCAGCTCAGGGCGCGCTAGCACCGCATCGACGTCTGCGTGCTTACACCATCAACGCCGAGTCCGTCCCGCTCGCTGGCCCCCAGGGACTGACGAAGTGCCGGCATCCGGGCGCGGGAGGAATAAAATGCGCGCTACTTTACTTATGAACGCCGCGCCGCATCGTCAGCAGGCCGTCGGTGCGTACTGTACTGTACTGTACTGCGGCCAGCGCCATCGTATGCGCGACACGAAGCAACCTAAGGTAAGGTACATGTACGGTATGCCTCGAGGCAGTCGAGACGGCGTTGCGATGGGCATGCGCTGCGTCCGTTGCGCTACCGCAGGAGGCACGCCCCTGATTGCAATCCTACACCGTGGCACCATGGGCACCTCCATCCACCCAGGCGTGCGCGTCAGGCTGCTGGCCCCTCGCACGCCAATCCCTCCCATCTCCACTCTCCTGCTACTCTCCACAGCGACCGTCGCCCCGTCGCGCACTACTCGTCGCATCTCGTCAGCGCAGGCCAAGCGCAAGTCCAATTTCCCTTCTTGCGCCACCCTTAGCTGCAATGCGACGCCAGCCTGTGCCCGCCTGCTGGTCCAAGGGCGCACCATCTCGCTGTCAGCGCCGGGAGGGCGGGAAAGCCACCGCCATGTGCTTGGTGCGCACTGTAGGCTGTATCGAGTGGCGTCCGTGTGCACTGTTGCGACTCGCATAACAGTCTAGACGTGGTTGCGTCGCATCGCAGGCCATGGCCGTCGCCTCGTGGATACGGAGAGCGTGACCCCCTAAGCGCATCGTTGCCGAGAGACTAGAGCGCTGTCAAGCTCTCGCGGTACGGGCTTTTGTGTGTCGTTTCAGGGAAGCGTGCCCGAGCACCGGATTTTGGAACGGAGATTGATCGAGGGACGAAAAAACATCTCGCTAAAACAATCACCCTCTGAGCTGCTACCATCAGGCCTAGACTGCTGAGCAGCCGAATGCCATGTGTGTATGATACTGTTTGGTCGACTGGAAACTTTCGGACGTTTCATGCAAGATGTTCTCTCTCTCGCTGCGCTCATCTTGCATAGATTATGAACAGAATACCTACATGCCGCTGAGATTAATGTATGACAATCACAGGCCAAGCATTCTGAAGGGTTTGGACTTGCTGGCTTTAGCCGATCACATGATCTCGTGTGTGCTTCCAGACGCGCCGCTTCGCGTCCGTTCCGCCAGACAGCGCATCCGCTTGAAGTTGACCGAGCTGTGCTGCTCGTCTCTCCGCCGCGTCGCATAGCGCATGGCGCGCGAAAATGTCCAAGAAGAAGGGTAATATCACTGATTTCTTCAAGCCATTCACGATCCCCAAAAACCGCATTCCGCAGCAAGAAGAGGAAGATGAGATAGTCGTGGCCCCGCCTAGCTCATCACAAGCTCAAGCGCTCGACAGACCTCAATCTCAACATGGACAGCCTTCACTTACACGGCGCACATCGCAAGAGCATGTGGCTCCTCCAGTGAAGCGCGGTCGAGGTCGACCACGCAAAAATGACCCCAATCCTGCTAGCAAGCTGCAAATCACAGCTTCAGCCTCGCACCAAATGGAATCAGGACACTCAACACCCACGCGAAGATCGCCGCGAAAGCAAACGGCTGAAGCAAGAGAATTCGAACATGGACCTCCCCGAAGTTCGGGCCAAACCACAATACGTTCGCCGTCCCAAGCAACGCCCCCAAAGGCGCGGACGGTTCAATCAGTGCATATCCCCTCGCCAGGAAGAACCGACTCTGAGCCAGTCCCAACTCGGATGCCCAAACAAGAACCAAGCAAAGCACCCAATACTTCCTTTTCGTCGTTCTCAACGCTCACTAGCATGTCTGGCATGAGCTCGCAGAGCTCCAGCAGACGCATCGTGAAGAATGGCATCCCAGCTGTGACAAACTCCGACTCTGCCAGCATGTCCTCTGCCAGCAGTGACGAAGAGCTCGCGGACTTCGATTCCTTCGCGCCACGCAAAAAGCGCAAGGTCACTCCCGGACTCGACGCAGACAGCGGCCTCAACACGTCCACTAGCTCGAAGCCGACGAGAACTAGCAGCCGACTGGAGAAAGAGAAGGTCAAACAAGGAGCGAGGGAGTCATGGAGACCACTATCACCTCCGCCTGCGACCAGCTATAAGCACAGCTTGCTCAAGATTGCCAAGCAAAGTGCGCGAGAAGCTGCCAGCGACGAGAAGATCGCAGAGCTGGAAGCCTATGTGGAGGAGGCGGAGAAGTCGCGAGAATTAAAAGAGAACACCGCTCTAGAAGAGGCCGAGACCAAAAACGTAGCCGCAGCTCTGGCCGAAGACAGTGACGAGCAGGAAAGAATGCTGATGGCTATGGACCGAACCGAGGCCCTACGTGGAGAGGAATCTTTCTACTTTTTCCGTGAGGGTGGAGAACCTCCTATGGATGTCGATCTTCCTGCAGAAGAGCTAGATGAATACGGCTTGGGATTCCTGAGAGACGAGACGAAGAGGTCTTTGGCGTGCAGCTCCGGCTTTTTGGCAACCGTGGCTTCGCAGAAGGGATTGCCGATGTGCTTGATCTCCTGGCTGCAACATCGTATACCTCTGGAACCTTCTGAGGAGCTTTGCCAATCATACGTGGCGATTCTGGGTGCGCTCGTAGAAAGCCACCAATTTAATGAAGACCCGGCCTTCTCCCTGAGCGAGATATTCGAAGGCCAGACGATTCGAGATTGCGAGGATCTCCGTATAACTGCAGCAGATGCCTCGGTCCCAAATAATGTCCCTCATGTTCTGCGAACAATGGCTGTCCTGGCCCCTCGAATCTCTCCCACGCATAAGGCGTGCGCTCTTGTCGAACTCATATTATTGAGCAATGACGATAACGTCCGCAGAAAAGTCGACATGCGGCTTGACATAGAACAGGCCATGCTATCGATCCTAGACTCTAGCGAGGAAACGGATATGCAAACGATCTTTCGAGAAACCGTCCGCCAAACTCTTGACTCCTCTCTCATCTCTCGATACCCTGTTTCGCGAGCCATTGCTGCACTACCAGCGACCTCCTATCGTCTTCACGAACTGCGCCGCAGACTGGCTCTTCACACCCTCCTCGAGGCATCTCTGGATGAGCCCTTAGACCTCACTTCTCCCTCCACAGGCGTTCGCCTCCTAGCACGCCTCAAGAAGCATCCGTCCTTTGTAATCTCCGAATCCACAAACTACAACAGCCTGCACTGCCTCGCAGACCTCCTGGACATCGCAATCGACGCCGGCTTCTCCGACTTCGCCTTCCTCCACGAAAGCCAAACCACTCAACCCAAGCAGCAATTCACGAGCCTCTTCAACGCCAAGCCAGCCCCTCAGGCGCCGGAAGAGGCGTCTTTCAACGCGCAGATCGACGCGCTGACCGCGCAGTTGAGGTTCATGAGCAGCAAGATTAGGGACGCTGGCACGAGTCACCTCAAGCGCACGGAGGCGAAGAGTGCGCTTGAGAGGTTGGTTCTACGGCTGGAAAATGCTGTGAGGACTAGGCTGAAGCCTCGGAGGGGCGTCTTTGATCGGCTGGGGACGGGAGCTGGCGTCATGGAAGGTTTCCTTAAGAGAGCAGGGGCGGGAGCTGTGGTCGTCGATGAGTCCAGAAGTGCGGGCAGCGAAGTAACAGCAGATCCCGTCGAGTGGGAGGAGGACATTAGCCCAGAGAGAGCCGCGTCTGGAAGCCCTGAACACAGCCGTGAACCTGGGAAACAGCACAAGGTCACGTGGAAGGACAAGGTGGTTGACGACGCCGAAGCGGGCGCGGCGGACGAGAACGCTCATATACATACTTGACAGAAGGTAGTTTTATAGAGCAAACATGACTATCGAAAAAGCAAGAACAGACAAGATTCGACTCCGCGAGGTAAAACATATCTACAGTGGCCGAAGAGCCTTGCGTACAGCAGTGCAACGGTCCCTAATCGCTCACATTCTATTCGTGCTGCTGGCCCGGCAATTGAATCATGGACCCACAGCCCGCTTAATCAGTGAAGCGGCGGTTCTGGTTCTCGCCGAACAGCGACAAACGGACGGAAGGCAGAGCGTCGGTCTCGAGCAGCCTCAGACGCTCCTCGAAAGTGTTGTTGATCTCGATCTTGCCGGTGCCGTTGAGGATGGAAACACCACCAGCGCTAGATGGTCAAACGTAGTCAGTCATCTGTCGTACTGGGACGAGAGTAGGCCAATGGCGCTCGAGGATAATCGAAAGGGAGGGACTCACGACTCTTCAGGAAGGCTCTCCTTCTCGTCAATCACAACCTCAACCTCCCTGCCCTTCATCTTCTCCGAGTACTCCTTCTTCGCAGCCTCAACGGCTTTCTTGACGATCTCGTTGTCCTTCCTCCTGCACCTGACCGAGACCTTGCTCTCCACCAGCGCATACAGACCCTCGAGCACGAGGCCCTTGAGCACACTCTCGTAGTCCGCGCCGCCCTTGCCCTTCTTGCCGCCCTTGCCGCCCGAGACCTGCTCGGCGAGCTTCTTGCCGGCGTCCTCGAACAGGCCGTCGAGCAGCTCCTGCTTGGCGCTGAGGATGCGCAGGCGCTGGCGGTTGGCGAGCGTGGAGGCGGTGATCTGCTGGCTCATGCCGGCCTGCGTGTTCTTCTTCTCGTACTCGGCGTCGATGCGCGCCGTCTCCTGCCGCACCAGCTTCGACTTCTCGATGCTGAACTCCTCGTCCGCCTTCAGGTGGATCTCGCGCGCCTTCTCCAGCGCCTCTTGCCGGATGAAGGCCGTCATTTTGCGCAGCTCCGTGTCGACTTGCGAGTCGGACATGCTGTGTATTTGGGACATGGTGGGCGAGTTGGGTGGGGGTTGGTCTGCCTGGGTGGGTGTTTGGGCGGCTGTAGTGAGGTGGTTGCCGGCGACGTGGGTTTTGCTGGATGACAAGTGACCTCAAGTACGAGATTGAGGTTTAGCAGTGAAATTCGTGAGATGTGGCGATCCCGTGGTTGATGTGTGGTCGGCCGTTGTGCTGTATCAATCGCTTGTAGCAAGCTCGCGGTTGACGTTGGAGCTCTGGCACGGGCTGGCACCTGGCTGGCGCTGGCACTGACGCAGCACCAATCGGCCCAGACGTCGCCTCCAGCTTGCCGTGCTTGCACTTGTCTCAATGCGGCCACTGAGACGGTTGCGAGTCGTCACGAGTTCCAAGCCATAACACTCAATTCCCACATCATCTGCCCTCGTCGACACGCTTCTGGTCGTGTTTGCTCGTTCTACTCAGCCGCCATATTAACTTGCCGTCCGCTTGTCGGCTACTGTCGCAAGCACTCGCCTCGTACCGTTGACAACATGGACCGCTCGCAGCGATAATACCGGCCGCCTCCACCCGACAACCACTTAACAACACACAGCCCCTCGCTCAAAACACTAGACAACAGATATTCAATATGGGCGATATTTCACCCGGCGCCGGCGTTGCGCTGGGCATCATTGTCGGCTTGTTATCAACATGCGTACAATCGATCGGTCTCACGCTTCAACGGAAGTCGCACATGCTCGAGGACAGCAAGGAAGACACCGAAATACGTCGCGCACCATACCGCCGTCGGCGCTGGCAGGTTGGAATGTTCCTGTTCTTGATTGCGAACATCGTCGGGTCCACCATCCAGATCACGACTCTGCCGCTGCCGTTGCTGAGCACACTGCAAGCGTCCGGCTTGGTCTTCAACAGCATTATGGCTAGTTTGATACTAAAAGAGGCGTGGACTTGGAGAACCGTGGCAGGTACGGCATTGGTGGCTGGGGGCGCTGTATTGATAAGTCTGTTCTCTGCGCTGCCGGAGCCGAGTCACAACCTGCAACAATTGCTGCTGCTGCTATGGGAACCCAACTTTCTGATCTGGTTCATACTGTCTTTGATCTTCGTCGTCGGGATTTTGGTTATGGACTTTTCCCTGCGGCACTTTATCGCCGTCCACAAAAGAGACAGCCCGAAGATCCTATTGATACGTGGCATGGCATATGGAATGCTTTCGGGAATCCTTTCCGCGCATTCTCTCCTTCTTGCGAAAAGCGCCGTGGAGCTGATCGTGAGGAGCTTGACTGACCGAGTCAACGAATTTCGATCATACCAGAGCTGGCTGCTCGTTGTGGCTTTCCTCGTCCTGGCTCTCACGCAACTCTACTACCTGCACTTGGGACTGAAGCTCGTCTCGACGAGCGTGCTATATCCCTTCGTGTTTTGTATCTATAACATTGTCGCAATCTTGGACGGACTGATCTACTTCCGCCAGACAGATCGCTTGCCGCCACTCCACGCCGGTCTCATCGCGCTCGGCACGGTCATTCTTCTGTCGGGCGTTCTGGCTCTTAGCTGGCGTCTCGAAGACAAGGATGACACCTGCGACGATGACCACCATCACCACCACCACCAAATGGCTCAAGCCGAAATCCCTCAGACCGTGCTCGCACCGGGCATGGGCTTCGTCGGCGAACCAGACACCGACACTGGCTCCTCCACACCGACGGACGAAGAAGCAGGATCAGAAGAAGACTTGCAGCGCTCGGCTCACAGTGAGAGAAGCCCGCTCCTCAGCAAGTTCAGATCGGGCAGAGGCAGCAACAGCGCACACTCTCCCGCGACCACGAGGCGCCGCAAGCGCGCCTCCACCCTGAAAGAGGTGTACAATATCTGGGAGCACCACGGCGATGAGGATGAAGATGATACGGACGATCACAACGAGGATCACAACCAGCGCCGCACATCCGGAGGCTCTGCTCGCCCTGCTTCAGCATCAGCCGCAGGAGAGCGACCACTGTCAGGAAGCGCTCAGAACGTGGCTGTCGCAGACGGCACAGAAGACGATGCAAACGCCGACGACGCGGACACCGAAGAGCCGCGGACCGCCCTGCAACGCTCGAACACCATGCCTTCAGGAAGGCGCTCACGGAGCGGTCGGCGCCGCAGACACAGCCGGTCGGGCCAGGGTGCGCTGTTCAGTGACATGCTGCGGGTAGAGTGGTGGCGGTCTCGGAGACGACGACAGGGTGTCGAGAACGGCGTCGAAGAGGAAGATGAGGTGAGCCCGCGGGACGAGGCTTCAGAGCATAGACGATAGCATCATTTTTCTTTGAGTTAGTATGATTGGTTTACCGAATTTTTGAATGATGATACCCGCATATATGAAGGGAGTTCCTCTGGTCGTTGGAATTTCGCCTCGATTTCGTCTGACATGATCGTATGTACCTCGTCTTTCACAGCTTCGCCCCCTCGCCCTCGAGAGCGAACAGATTCCTGCCTGCCTCCACGGTCCATACTTTGCCCTTCTTGCCAATTTGCTCCTCGGTCATGCTACTCAGTGCCAGCAGCGTGTTTTCGTCGGCGTGATTGGCGAGAAAGCGGTGATTGTTCGATGCCAGACGACCGACGATATGGCCGCGCTTCGGAGCGCCATCACGCGCAAATTCCACAGTGTAAGTCTAGAGATCGAAATTAGTCACTTGAATGCCAGCGTGAGAACGGAGAGCGCCAACTGACCTCGATCACCGCAGCGCCCTTCGCTTCAGCCTGAATCGCAGGCGCAGGGTTCGACAGTCTGTCAGGCAGAGGATTGCGCGAAGGGTATTGACTGCCGTCTTTCCTCGGCGAAGAAGAGAGGCAGACGACATGCTGGTATGTCAGCACGCCGCCGTTCGCGAGGACCAAGCCCGTCTCGCCTTTCTTCTTCCGGAGTTGGCGGGTCATTTCGGTGAGAGCGTGCATGCTGTAGTTGTTTCCTGCGCCGCCGAAGGATGTGAGGCCACCGAGGAGAGTAATCGGCTTGGGCGGGTTGATAGTAGGGAGAGAGAGGTGGTGACAGGCAAGTTTGGGAACAATCGGAAAGCAGCTGGAGGATTGTCAGTACATGTCTAAGAAAGTTACGACTAGAGAGAAACGTCCGAATAGAAGTCGAAGAGATCGATGTCGTCTTTGCTCAGGTTCGAGACCTCGAGAGCCGCTGTGAGAGATTGGGAGATCGATGGGCTCGAGTGGAAGTCGGGACGATGCCAAACTGCGTATCAATCTGTCAGTAAAGTGCAGGTCTCTCGAATGGTGCGAATCTCATACAATCACTGCTGTCTTGAGTACCGGCGCCGCCAAGAGGATAGATCCATCTCTCTTCAGGTACGCCCAATTCACGAGCAAAGTCTGTCGACGTGATTATGCACGCTGCGGCAAGGTTGATGTTGTTGAAGGCATTCATCAGCAAAGGGTCTGATACACTTGTCAGCTTGAAATAGCTTACACTTCATTTCAGCTAAACGAACATGGGTGACAGATCATCCGATTTTTGGCACTTGGTGTTCCAATACTTCTTGCTGTCTCTGCCTTTGTGCCATGATTCCAAGCATACTTGTTCGCCTCTGCCACCTTGGCGAATTGTTCGTATAGAAGGGCAGATTCATGGTTGTTCGAGGGTACTGACTGTCCACGGAACGCACGAAAGCCATTCTCGTACAGCGGGTAAATATGGATCGGGTTGCCTATGGAATGTTTCGAGCCCAAGTCTGTGTACGTGTCAGAAGCGGGTGGTTTCCAGGCGCCAGGTAACGCACCTGGCTTCAATTCGCGAGTGGTTGGTGAGAAGACCTCGTTCACGGATTCCGTGATTGGTGCCCATCCTGGTGGAGGGAGCTGTTTCTTTGCAGCACATGAAGCCACTCCGGTTTGTTAGCAAAGACAAGATGATGTATCAGGGACCAGAATCTTACAGGACGCCAAAGCCTCGCCCCCCGTCACGATCGCCACTTTGCTCTCGCCCCTGGAGATCCTCCGTGAAGCTTCATCGAAGACAAGTGCTGGTTGATTGCCGCCGTGCTCAGTGTAGTGCTTTCTTTTCGGCGCTATACCGAGTCGATGAGCGATAAGCCCAGGCAGGTCGGGATATGGCCATGTCCAGGTTCGGACGACATCGAGACTGTCAATAGCAAGTAGCAACTCTTGCACAGCTGACTCTCGCAAGCAAGTATCGTGGATAGCTTCTTTTATTGCATTCAAAATCAATTCGAGGGGCTCTACTGCGTCTTCAACGAGCCTCGACCGGTTGACGAAGTCGCCGACGCCGACCATCACGGGAGTGGGCGCCATCTTATCCACAATGGTGTTTTGCCTCGCACATTTGCCGGCGCTGAAGATTTTAGCAGTAATTATATGAGCAGGATTTCATCAATGCAATTGTGTATTTTGGATCGGAAATCGGATGTTCTATAGAGTTGCTGCGTGAGGCGTTGGAGATGGAGATGGTTCAAGCGCAGCCTCGGCTGTTTGTTGCCGAGAACAGCAACCCATCAGCCGAAGGAGCAACAGGTAAAGACCAGATGCGTAAAACCAAGGGTATGGAGACATGGATTAGCAATCGAGAGCTGGGTTCTAGTTTGTCAGATAATATATTTCGGCATTTGAGCTGTGGCTCTCATAGATGGGCTCCCAAAGTGCCACCTGCCTTTCATGCATATTCACGATCGCCCAGTAGTTCCTGAATCGTCAAACCCTCTACTGCGAGAATGATCCTGCTTTTTGAGCTCACTGGTGCATCTATGCAGTAGAGATCTGACGTGGTGATACAGAAAGGCCTCGCAAGCGCAGCTCGTCGTGCGGAAGGTAAGTGAAGAGAAGGCTCGGAACGCTTCCATTGCCTTAATGTCGATTGCGGCCTTGTTTTGTACTGCAAATACTGCCGTAGGGTCTGATGATATCAACGCTAGAATGGTAGTCCGGGCTTACAGCGATCTGTTGGAGGGAGCCATAGCACGCCAAAGCACAGAAAGCTCGTTTATCCAATGTTGCTTCGTAAGTGGTGTTTTGTTACACGGGGGTTGTAGCAGTAAGGATATCATATTGATCTTTCCGTAGAGCGTCATGGATGCTGGTGCAATAGCTTGGATGTTAAGTGCCTTCGCCTCGCCGTCTTGCTCACGCGTGGTTTCGGTGGTGGAAATCAACGAATGCACTAGGGCGTGCTCCAAGCATTCGTAGGAGTCCATGGCCGTGCCTCCAGCTCTCCCAGATGATGCTTGAAAATGTACACATGTTCGCCGATGTGCATCAATATTCGTTTGTGTCCCTAAGGTCGTCACACTCTTGCAATTTCAACCCTTGAAATCAAGGATTTCATCGAGCGTGAACTCGACATCTTGTCCTCCGATCTCGCCTGCTGCTTTCCAGAACTTGCTCAAATGCCTGTTGCCGCTGTCGCAAATCACCGTCACTATTCTCTTGCCAGGACCCACTTGCCTTGCAACGGTTGCAGCGGCCACGCAGTTGACTGCGCTACTGGCTCCGACGAACAGACCCTCTTTCTCCACCAACCATCTAGCCATACGCATGGCTTGCTCGTCACTGACCTTGACCGCGTCGTCGATCAAGTCCATGCCAGCAGAGAAATTCTGCGTCAAGCGATTGACTCCAACGCCTTCGACGATGGTGTCGATCTGGTGCCTCCGACGAGTTCCCTCCGCCTCTGTTGGGGAGAACATGACGCCGTATTTGATCTTGTTGTATAGACCGCTGCCTTGTGGGTCTGCAAGAACAACCTTCATCTGCGGCAGAAGCGGTTTGAGGGCCAGTGCAACACCGCTGATCGTGCCTCCCGTGCCTGCACCAGCAATGAAAACATCTAATTGACCATTGGTTTGCGCGTAGATTTCTGGTCCTGTCGAGCTTTGATGTGCCAAATAGTTCGCCGTGTTCTCGAACTGGTCAGCGAAGATGCCACGGCCGGGTCTGTTAGGATCGTCTGTGTGCTCTTGAGCCCTACGGCGGGCGAGATTCACGAACTGGTCTTGATCGACTATGCTAGCAGGCTTGACACGCTCAACAGTTGCGCCCAGTTTGAGCAGCAGGTCTGACTTTTCAGTGGCAACATCGTTTGGCATACAGCTACAGAGAAGTTAGATACAGTGGTCTTTGTATATGGTTGTATGGTTGACAGCACGCACATATATGCTTTGTAGCCTCTAGCTCGGCAAACTGCAGCAAGAGAGATGCCAGTCGAGCCAACGGTACCTTCGTAGACGGTGTCTCCGCGATCAGGTTTCAAAAGTCCTTCTTCTTCAGCCATGTTGATCATCGACAGCGCTACACGGTCCTTTGGCGAGTTCCCGGCACCGTTCAGAAATTCAGCTTTTGCGAATATCTCACATCCAGTTTCCTCAGAAAGAGCCCTCAGCTTGAACAGTGGCGTGTTCCCGATGAGACCTTCGATGCCGACAGAGATCAGCTTCTCGTCCGGCGCCTGGCTTCTCCTGGCGTCAGTCTTGTCAATGACAGCCTTGGAAGCCTTGCGAGTGTGATCTTCTAGGCGGACATAATCTGGCTGTCCTGGCAAAGGATGGCGGACATCCTGGTGGCGAAGCTTGCGTATACGTTTCTGGAAAGAATGCTCTAGATCTGGGTAGAGGTCTTTGAAAGTAAGTGTCAGGATGATGCCGACTAGGAAACCGCCCGTTGCAGTGAGTTTGCCCTTGTTGTCGAGCATACTCGCCCACAACTGGGCCCACACGTCCGCGAATACGCCCATGATTTCTACGGTGTTTGGGAGTTCTCGCGCCGTCTCAACTATGAGCCCATATGAGAATGGCAGAAACGAGTCCGCTCTTCAGCCAAATTGTTTTCGACGTGATGTTGTCTTTTCAACCATAGACACGAGATTGAAGGCCAGCGATCGCGTCTGTCCGCGTGGGAACTGGAGGCAGCTTCACCTCCGCGGAGCAAAGCTCCCGCGACTGCACCTCTACCTTATGCTGTAGTGTTGCTTGACAGCGCTTTGCGACACGCCCCATAACAACAATGGACTCTCCAGCCGTCAACGGACTCTTTCGACGTCTTGCGTCACATCGCTTCTGCCAGCAAAGCCGACATCTTCAGCCAGTCGTCTGCCACCAACAATGGCGCCAAAATAGCACCGGACAGCCCACCTTTCCTAAACGAACAACACCACCTCCACCGCCGCCAGCCCCAAGGGCACGATCACGGAAGGATGTCAAGACTACAAGCGAAAGTAATTGGCAGCAGCGGACGGATGCGTTTCCGGAGGACAGACAAGAGGAGTTTAAAAAATACCCCATGGTGACGGCAGATGCGCTTCGCTCACGAAAAGAGCGGCCCAAACGAGTTAAGATGCTCATGAGAGATTTTATTGAGGACAGCCTGTACAACCCGCATTATGGATACTTCAGCAAAAACGTGTCGATCTTCAGCTCGGGTGCGCCATTTGAATTCAACCAGATCAAAGACGAACCGGAGTTCCATCGCATACTGGGAGAGCGCTACACGGAATTTGAGGACAAACTGGACGAGATCGAATACAATGAGGCGAGACAGCTTTGGCATACTCCGACTGAGCTATTCAAGCCTTACTATGCGGAGGCAATTGCGAGATATATGGTTGCCAATTACAAGATCAGCCTATTTCCCTACCACGATCTGGTCATCTACGAAATGGGCGCCGGAAACGGCACCCTCATGTTGAATATCTTGGACTACATCCGCGCGACCGACCCAGACGTGTACGCGCGCACCAAATTCCGCATCATCGAGATCAGTGCATCTCTAGCGACCCTCCAGACGAAAGCGGCCAGCAAAGGCCACGCTGACAAAGTTGAGATCATCAACAAATCCATCTTCGATTGGAACCAGTACGTCCCGACACCCTGCTTCTTCCTCGCTATGGAAGTCTTCGACAACTTCGCGCACGACGTTATCCGCTACGACCCCTTCACCGACGAGCCTCTGCAGGGCCAGGTCCTCGTCGACGCCGAAGGCGACTTCTACGAGTTCTACACCAAGCAGCTCGACCCCGTGGCCTCGCGCTTCCTGCGCGTGCGCGACGTCGCCTCGCGAGACCGCAAGTACGCGCACCCGCTGCAGAACCCGCGCTGGGCGCGCGAGCTGCGCCACAGGATGCCGCTCGCGCCCAACCTGACGCTGCCCGAGTACATTCCGACGCGCCTGATGCACTTCTTCCACATCCTGTCGCAGCACTTCCCCGCGCACCGGCTGATCACGTCCGACTTCCACTCGCTGCCCAACGCGACGCCGGGCTTCAACGCGCCCGTCGTCCAGACGCGGTACCAGCGGAAGACGGTCCCCGTGCGGACGCCGCTCGTGCAGCAGGGGTACTTCGACATCCTGTTCCCGACGGACTTTGGGGTCATGGAGGACGTGTACCGCGCGATCACGGGGCGGCTGACGCGGGTCTCGACGCACGAGGACTTTTTCGCGCGGTGGAGTTATCCGGAGGAGACGCAGATGCGGAGCGGGGAGGATGCGTTGTTGGGGTGGTATAAGAACGCTAGTGTCATGGTTACTGTGTGAACGAGGTCGAACAAGCCGCGATATCTTACCATATAATGAAACTTGTGGGCATTCAAAGCCGTTCACGTGCGAAGCGAGTAGTATCTCCATCCGCTCATTCACTTGTTACTCAGCGGTTCCCTTCCCACCAAGCGTTTGAGCATTGAGAGACTGACGAGACGGGACCAGCCACAAAGACACATGAGAGCCGCAACAAGCCAGCATATCAGAAGTAGACAGATTTCAAGATCACGACACTAAATCGACGATAGAACCCCCGGCCACCTCAGAGACACAGCAGCAGGTTCCAATAAAGTTTTTTTCCCATTTTCCCACCGATCCGGTCGTTCAGTAAGACAGACAGATAGACAGACAGTCCACCAAAGCAAGATTGTTAGCCTCACCAATTGCTTTGGCCAAGAGAGACACAAGAAAAAGGGAAGAAGAGCATATAAGAGGAAAGAAGGAGAACAGCGTGAAAAGAGTATAAGCAGATCGACCGCCCCGAACCGAATCCGCCTGTCCTGTCCGTTCGGAGTCGGAAATCAAAAAAGGGAAAGGCGCCAATATAACTCCCGCTAATAAGGCCCCCTAGGTTGAAGCTGGCAGAAGAAAAACAATATCTTTCTTGAAAGATGAGAGGTATAAAGATGGCGGGTTTTCGTCTGGGCGTGAGAGATTGGTAATTTTTTGTCCCGGGTGGGTGTTGTCTTTTTTGGTGGATGAGTTGGTGTTGAAAGGCGGCCAATGTCGAAGAGTCTGATAGATTTCGTGAACCCTCAGCGGTCATCATAAGATGCCGGAGTCCTTGAGCGCGTTCTGAAGAATGGTCTCCTTCACGGCGGCAAAGACAAGGCGGATGTTAGAGGTATCAGTTGCTTGTGTAAGACTGCACACTTGTTAGCGTGATCGGGTGAAGCAAGGGCATATGGGTCCACTCACTGTGGATAGAGGTTGAGATGAGCACGATTGACTTGGTTGAATCGCCAGAGGAGATATTTCGCAGCGCGGTTGACATCATCTCCACCTGAGTAATCGGGGAAGTATTCGCCCAGCGGTGACTTTTTCAGCTTCTGCCGGAAGAGATCCACTTTATTGAGGAAGAGAACGATGGATGTTCGCATGAACCATCTTGAATTGACGACTGAGTCGAACAGCACAAGAGATTCCATCATGCGGTTCTAAGCAGGGTCAGCATGTATTGCTTGTGTGTCGAACATAATTCGAAAGACGTACCTGACTGCTTTCTTCAAGCAGCACTTGATCGTATTCGCTTAAAGCCACGCAGAAGATAATGGATGTGACGTTCTCAAAACAGTGGATCCACTTCTTTCTCTCGCTTCTCTGACCGCCTACGTCGAACATACTAAAGACAAGTCAGCACAGCGTACATACTCGTCTCGTCATTGTGCTCTGACTTACTGTATGCTGAGCTGTCCCATCTGGAATCGTGTCTCGTAGATACCGGTGGTCTTGGTTCTTGCTCTTAACACGTCCGCTTCTGTGGGCGCATAATCTGGCGCTGCAATTCTGCCGACTTCGTCGAAGAAACTGTGCTTGTTAGCCTCGAAGGCTCGCAATCTCATCACATCATTGCCACTCACTATGGAGCCGAGTCCATCAGGTAGAACTCGTTCGCGTGATCGAACACCTTTGAGATGCAGGGGTCTTTCCAGAGACTGGCAACTGCCTGCCCTGCTCTAGGATCCAAGGCCGAATGTGGATCCGGATCCACCGAGTACTCCATCAAGAAGTCGCAGTGCTCTTTATTCGCCGGGTTCTCGACCTCGATCTCGAATTGTCGCATGGCGCCTATGAGTGCTTTCGCACAGTCGACCAGGTTCTTGTATATGGTGTGGCGGTATAGTGCGAGCTCGTCATTCGTGTAGCCATTCTGGTGTATAATCTTCATCTGCTTCACAATGGTGCTCTTGCCGCTTTCTCCGGAGCCTGTGAGGGGGTCGTTAGCACGCCTGGCTGCACACAGGGCCCCAACACGTGCAGCATCACTGCAGCACATGCGCGGTCGCGGCATCCTTACCGAGCAGCAGAATCTTGCATTCGCGGCGCAGCTTCTTGGAGTCCTCCTCCAATCCCCGGTCAATCATCTGGCTGCGCTTCTTCTGGTCGCCCTCATCGTTCCCTCCACTTGACATGCACGCACCCATCCTTTCTTACTACGGCGGCCTGAAGCGGCGACCTGAGACGGATGGGCGCCGGACCCCGCGCGGGCGGTGGTGGGTTTCCAGCCCACGGTAGCCCGTGGCGTCCAGGCGCGGGCGAGAGCGCTCGGGAGGAGAGCCGATGTTGACAATGGGCGCTCAGACGAGGGCGTTGGCAGCGGGCGAGGGGCGGCTGGCGAGGAAGGGCTGCTGCGGAACGCTGCAGCTTTGTGGTGAGGTGGTGCTCGTGCGAGTGGACGAGGGCCGGAGCTTCGCTTTGTTGATGTCAGAGAGCTTGCGATGGCCGCGGGCGGGAGGAGCGCCAAGCTTCGTCGCGATGGGGCGGCGGCGGCGAGGCGGCGGAGAGAGGCGGCGTGGCGGGAGGAGAGCGGCGGCAGTGAGGACGAGGGCGGGTTGATACAGAGCGAGAGTATCACGGGCGCAAGGCGTAGCAGCCAAAGCCATGATGTGAGAAGGGAAGCTCGGGCCTCGAGCCTCCGGCTGGCCTGCTGGCTGGCGCGGGCTGGCGCTGGCTCTCTCCGGCTGCTGCGCTCGCTGCTCGGCTCGCTCAGGCACGCAGGCGGCATGCCACGCCCAACCTGGAACCCTAACAACCGCGCGCTGCTGCAACATCGCCCACCGCCCGTGCCTCGAGATCCACGCTGCACGCACACCATCTCCACTGCTTCACTGTACTGTACTGTACCGCAGCCTCCCACCCTCGCTGGCCACCACCACCCGTCGCCTGGCCGCGCGGGCGCAGCACTGTGTGACGGGCGGCTGGCATCGCATCGTGGCCGCCATTTGATCACACCCTGTGCCGCCCCACGAGCGAGCACCCTCCGCTCTCTCCGCCATCTGCCACCCAGGTGCTCACCATGATACCGCGCGCGCTGGCCAGTCGGGGAATTTGGACGCCTGCAGCCCATGTGCGACCCTACATGCGCTTCCCGTCGTGCGTCTCCCGGGACCTGGTCATATACGTCTCCCTTGTGTCTGCCCGTGAAACACCACCGTCTCGCCGCTGGTCAGTGCTCGCAACTTGAATTTACAAGGTGGATATTCTCCTCGCTTCCCCACAGTGATGACGGAAGATTGGGACAGACCGCACACAAGTGTTGGGATGGCCGCGAGGCCTTGACGTGCGTGGTGCGAAAGAACTAGTGACACCGGGGAGACGGATAGAAGAGCAAACGATGCTGCGCGAGTGACAAAAATACTCCGTCCATGTACCTGGCGGAGCTGCCACCGTTTCCCAGCTTACGGTAAGATTAAGGAAATCGGGGAATTGACCTCTCCGTCAGACAATCCGGCATCTGAGATATCACAAAATCTGTATTCTTATTCTAACTTGGACTTTGCACATGCAGCTGAGAAGCACCGTAATACCAGCATTGCAAATGTCTTGCCAAGCGGATCACAGCCGCTCAGTTTGCAGGCACACCTTACTGTAAGCTCCATGCACGTTTTGCACGATACAGGCCGTGAGCAGATCTTGAGTTGTGTGGTCTAGAATTGGAAAACGTCCGGCTGTCTATTGACACTGAAAGTCGCCAGTCTATTTCGAAAACACTGTCGCTGATGAAATTTCTCGATTCGGTAGCATTGTCGGTTTTCGGAAGCCGTCCCGGCTGCTTCAAGAGCTGTGTACCAAGAGTGTTGTTTGACATCGGAACATATCAAAGAAAGTCCGGGAGCAGTCTTGTATTGGCTTACCTCCCTAGTGCCTTCAATGTCAATAGTAGATTGCTTATCGAACTCGTCCATCTTCGGCATGCTGTCCCGAGGCATTATAGTACACCTATGACCGCACTAAGTATGGACAAGAGTTCATTCTAGAGGATCATGCCGCGAGTCCATCCGACCTCGGGATATCATGCCCCTTTTTTTTGAAAAACCACCTCCTCGAGGTACGATGATATCGGAACCCTATGCAGCGGCTATATTACGAACCGGGATCAATCAACCAACCAGCTCGACCGGCTCCAGGACGATAACTCACCCAACTGTTCCTCGAAACCACTGGTCCAACACCATAGACCCAAAACTCGCCCTCCACCGAATAGACGCCCGTCACCAATCAATCACTTCCACACATTCCCTCTAAACAACCCATCAACACCCCTCCAAATCAACCCTCACCCAGTAAACCCACTCCCCCTCCCTCCCCCCAAGCCGCCTACACATCGCCGCGCTCGCCTCATTCCCCACCATCACATTCCCATGCGCCACCCTCTCGACTCCCTCCTCCCAGAACCTCCCCATGTCCTCCCGGAACAGCTTCGCCGACAGCGTCCTGCCCAGCCCCATCCTCCTATGCGACTCCTCGGCGTGCAGCGTCGTCAGGCTCCCGTCCAGCCCCACGAACGCCCACGCCACGGGCGCCGCGTCCTCGTCGTCCGCAGGGAAGATCGCCAGCCCTGGCAGCCGTGCGAGCGTGTAGTCCTGGCGCGCGATCTCGGTCCGCGAGCGGATGAGCGGGAAGTGCTCTGGGCGCGGACGGCCCCAGCGGAGGTTTGGGGGCAGGGGAGTCGGGGGCGGGAGGGTTTCGAGGGGGAAGAGGAAGGTGTGGTTCGGGGTTATGGGGTGGAGGTGCGTGGCGAGGAGGTTGAGGGCTTGGAGGTGCGGGAGTGTGCGGGCGTGTATGGCGCCCCAGAGCAGGATGTTGGGGTCGGGGAGGGAGGGGGTTGAGGGGGGAGAGGCGAGCTGGGTTTGCGCGGTGAGGATGGAGGCGCTGGGGTGGATTGAGGGTGGGGTTGGGAGGGATTTGATCGTGCGGGTGAGGGCGAGGAGGAGGGATTGGATTTGTTTGTCGTGGGGAGAGGAGGGTGGCGAGGATCCATTTGGTTGGTCGTTATCGGTACACGAGAGACTGCTCGGAGATGGGTCTTCGACTTCCCAGCTGCCGAAGAGCCAGACCTCGGTTTCGGGCCTGCAGCCGCGATCGACGAAAGCGTAGAACCATGGGGAGTCGTCTGAATTTGATGCTCCTTCCGCTGCTGTTGATTGATCCAGAGCCCGGTTTGTGAATAGGTGGCTGCTCTCCAGGAAGCGTCCAAATTGCAAGCGGCGATATAACGGCAGAGCCGTCTCGAAGTATTCTGGTCGCCGGAGATGCTGTAAAACAGGCGCTATCACCTGTTTGGCGGTGAATGGGTCGGCTAAGCTATGCACTGAGATCATTGCCGCCGCTTAAGGAGTTGGGAGGGTTCCAATGTATGCAAGGCGGAAAAACCGAAGTCGCAGGTCTATAGATCTATCATGATTGGTCGTCAAGTGGATGGTTTTAGAGTCATCAGTCGTCCCCCACGATACAAACAGAACGCAAGTGAAACCCTTGCCTGTCTTGGACGGATTAGGAAGGTGCAATTCTCCAGCACGTGTGCAATCGGCCGGCCGTGCGGTTTGAGAGACGTCAGGAACCGCAGGTTGAAAGCAGACAACCGTGATGGACACTTCACCTGAACCTCATAAACAGTCATCGTGGATGGGAATGAAAACTTTTCGGTCAAAGGTACAGCATCCCAATTCTTTCTTGCAAGGCTACCTCGAGGCATAAAAAAACATCAATGATCTATCGTAACATTAAATCCACACCTGGAACCCCTCCATGTCTCTGGACGCCCAAAAAGGGCGCCAGACTCCGGAGGCCTCCCGGCGCGAGCGCTACCAAATGCATACATCATTTCTAGCCATCGTAAACCCTTGGCTGACGCGACGATAAAAGGGAGGACGGGAAACCAAGCAAGCAAGACCGCTCCCTCCGAAGATGCTAGCAACCGTATCAAAAAAAGAAAAGCAGGAAAATCTTTCTATCGAAAATGCTCTTGGCGCGAGAGCAGCTCAAAGCAGGAAAACAACCTGGGCTTGATACGGGAATGTCGCTGTAAACTCAGGTTCCCCCCGGTAAGAGAACGGGGGTGTGGTATCTTGGGGTGTTCAAATGCTCATGCTCGCCTGCTCTGCTCCTTTTTTCAACAGCAACCTCCTCCGACTCGCGGGGCGCTTACTGCGACGCGCACTGCACGCGCTCGCCGCCGCCGCCCATCTCGTCGTCGTCGTCGTCCATGTCGGTCATGCCCTTCGCGCGAGAGCCCTCCATCGGGTCGACGCGCTCGAGCTGGAAGTCCTCGGTCATGGCATCGGGTGGAGGAATGGCCTGGGGCTTCCTGGGAGGAAGTACCGACTCGAGAGCCTTGATCTGCTGGGGGGTCATGGTAGTGGGAGCGCCGTCCTTGTCGGCGGGGCCGTTGATCGACTGCGGGAACTTGACGTCGAACTGAACGTAAAGGTTGCCGTGGTCGTGGTGGCGGTATGAGGGCATACCCTGGCCGCGGATGACCTTGACCTCGCCTGGAGAATCGCAACGTCAGTCGACTGAACGGCAAAGGGTATATTTCTTTGAGGGAATGCTTACCTGGTGAGATAACCTCGCCGGGCAGGATCTCGACGGTCAGCCAGCGCTCGTCAAGGTGCTCAACGTAGATGGCACCGCCAGCGAGCGCAGTGAGAAGGTCGATCTCGGCGTGGAAGTAAAGGTCATCACCCTTACGCTGGAAGCGCGGGTGAGGCTTCTGCTCGATCTCGAACTGCACGTCACCGGGCTCGACGCCAGGCATCTGGTCGCCTTCTCCTCGGAAGTCGATCTTGGTGCCGCTGGAGACACCCTTGTCGACGTGGACGTGCAGGACCTTGCGCTCGATGACGGTCTTCTTGCCGGAGCACTGCTTGCACTTGTCCTTCTCGCGCACCTGCTCACCCTCGCCATTGCAGTCGGGGCAGACAGTCTGGAATCGCTGGATCATGGGGCCCATCTGGCGCATCATGGTCTTCATACCCTGGCCCTGGCAGCCCTGGCAAGTCTTCACAGCGCCCTCCTTGCCGCCGCGGCCCTCACACTTGGAGCAGATGACGCTCTTCTGCAGGGCCAGCTTGGAAACCTTGCCGCGGTAGATGTCCTCGAGAGAAACCTTGTGAACGTGGTGGATAGTGCGCGCCTTCTTAGGGCCAGGGTCGCGGCCGCCGAACATGCCACCCATGCCACCGAAGCCACCACCGCCGCCGCCGAAGAATTGAGCGAACAAGTCCTCCGCGGCCATGCCACCGCCCATTCCACCGCCCTGCTCGAGACCCTCCTCGCCATACTGGTCGTAAAGCTGGCGCTTTTGAGGGTCTGACAGAACTTCGTATGCGTGGGAGATCTCCTTGAACTTCTCCTCAGCCTCAGGCGAGTGTGCGTTCTTGTCGGGGTGGTACTTGAGGGCGCCTTTGCGGTATGCGGTCTTAAGCTGAGACTCGGTCGCCTCGGGCGAGCAGCCGAGCTGGTCGTAGAATTTTGTGTCCTTGACCATGATTGCTGTCTGTAGAAGTGTCTGTCGAAAGGGAGTGCGGGCGGTCTATAGTAGTGCGCGACTCGTCACTCGTCGCTGGCGGGCAAGCGCGAGTATATGAAGGTAAGAGTGTAGGTGGTGATGGGACTTTCTAGAACTGGGGTCAGCGCGCTGGTGGAGGAGCGAGCGGCGAGGCAAGGCGGAAAGGCTAAGGCTAAGGCTGAGGCTATCTGTAGGTAATCATAGCCGGCGGCGACGACGGCGCAGACGCTGCGCAAAGCCAGCCTTGACCGGGGGAGCGGTGCGGTGAGCACGAGAACGTACCTGCTGCAGCACAGAAGCCGTGCGGGTGCGAGTGAGGGGCGGAGGGGTATGGTGGGAGAGAAGGGAGAGGCCGGGCAGGCGTAGTAATAGATCTGGCGGCGACTGTAGCGACAACGATTTCGTGCCGCCCGGCGGCACCAAATCAACGTCAGAAAGGCTGTGCGGGTGCAGCCGCGGCTGCTTCTATGCGCTTCCACGCCTTCCACGGCCCCAACGGACAAGCGTCGGGCCAAGCACCGCAATCCTCACTGCTACAAGGCAAACATGTGCGAACCTCAGGCTTCATCGTGCCCTGGATACTTCATTCCGATACCGATTTGAGTTACATCACTGACAAATGCCACCTGCCGCTGGTGAGAAGGCTTCACGTTGCATGAGGCACGAACCTGTCGGAGGCGTTGAACTGCCTCCGAAGCTTCCATGCCAACCGTCTACTCCCTCATCAGGGTCACCTCAACTGTTCATCCCTTGATAGATGCAAAATTGTGCCGACAATGTTCAAGACAATTCTCGAAAATTCGATCCAGTTGTTGATACAGAACTTGCTATTCTCTACTCCACCATCATTCGAAGCCGGAATGCCACCAGGGATCCCGGCTCTTTCACCGACCTCAGCGTCAACCGTGTACGCCGCTTTCGGACATCACCTCTTCCATCGCCTCCATCTTCACTGCTATAGCAGCCTCGGAAGGGGCGGCGAGGAAATGGACATCGAGGATGCCTTCGACCAACGATTGGGCGTCGTTAGTGTCAGCCTTAAGACCGAGGACAAGCAAGGCGGTCGCATACTTGCTCAAAGCCTTCCCCATCTTGCTGCCTGCGCTACTCCCGACAAACGTCGTAGCCCTAGGGCAGTGGCTGTCGAAACCTGCGATGAAGCTCCTCGTGGCCTTCGGAGCCTTAACATGCGGCACTGCGAGATGAAAGCGCATGTTTGTCCTCCCCGGCCACAGCTTCTTGCCGTATACCTTGATGAAATCAAAGATGCACTGCTCCCTCTCGGCGTTGTTGACTGCCCACTCGGAGACAGTCTTGAACCCGTTCTGCTCAAGGTGTAGCAGCATCAGGGAGCGGAAAAGATCCTCGCGACGCATGTCCTGCTCCGAGGAGTAGTCGTCCTCAAACTTAAAAGTGAGTCCGACGTATGCCCTGTGGAGGCGGAGCTGGGGTGTCGAATGCCTGCTCCTCAAATTAGAAGCCGGCTTGGAATTAGTCGAACTGGAGGCCATGACAGACTTACCTGTCTGTGCAATCTTTGGCGTTTTTCCGTCTCTTTCAATCCAGAGGCCTTTCGATTTCCTTGCGTTGCTCCAGGCAGTCGCAGACTATTTCAAGTGGTTGTTCGGTGAGGAAAAAAGAGAATGCACAAGAACGGTGCCATCGAGCCCTGATATAATTGAGGACTCGATCTCTACAGAGGCATTCAGTGTGGGCCGCAATTCATTCGGCTTGGGCTACAAGGCCCCCAGTCATTCAGCGAAGACGACAAGGGCATTGTCCGGCTTCCTGAGCACAATGTCCTTGTCTTCCTCCCTGACCAAAAGGCCACCTTCCTTTGTTTGGCATCACAAAGAATGCTCTCTTATCACAATGGACATACTCCCCGCCCACATCCTGGGCCCTGAGATTTTGAGGGTAAAGGCAATGCGTCTTTGTTCTTACAGCATCTGGGAGCGGGAGACTAGACGAGGAGGTTGACTGATCAATAGCGGCTGCCTGGAGTATCGCAAAGAGAATCACAAGGTCTCTGGATTGAAAGAGACGGGGAAAACGCATCGGTCAAACACGAAGATTGCACAGACAGGTAACTCAATTATGGCCTCCAGTTTGAACAACGTCATAGGTTCTAAGCCTGCTTCTAATTTGAGGAGCAGGTATTCGACACCCTAGCTCCGCCTCTATAGGGGCATACGTCGGACTCACTTTCAGGTTTGAGGAGGACTACTCCTCGGAGCTAGACACCTACGAAGGTCTCAGACTCCAACCACACTCTTACTGACAGACACCAAAATATCCACCATGGCACCCAGACTGTTCCTGTAAGCTCTGCTCGCTCACCACACCTCCCAAGCCGAAGACCTCACTAACGCCCCCACCCCAGCATTGGCAACGTGGAGGGTCGAGTTTTGGTGGGTAACATTGAGAAGTGAAATCGAATGGGAGAAAAGGACTTTGATACGGTCGACGTTGTACGTAGTATTGAGAGGCATCATGACATCAAGGATGGCAAACATCATTCGTGGTCGCGTATGGCACAGTGGGCGGTGGTGGCTAGTCGTCTTGAACCTAGACACTTCAATGTCAGTCAAAGTCCTGTGAAGGCTTGTGATAAAACGAAGTTGAGTAAGACATCGTAGATCAGAAAAAAATTAGAGTGTTGTTGTTGCGTTTTGATCCTCAGCGCCGTTAAGCTCAGGGTTAAAAAATATTCATCAGGTGATTGCATGCGTGCTCAATAGGGTTGAGAACAAAGATAAACGTACCTTCTTCGTCAGGCGTTCGCAGACTGCACACGTTACGGAAACGGGGCTGTCACAACGAAACACGAGATGCACTGAAATAATGCCTGGTTTGTCGTATCCACATCAGATACTTTGTCGATTTCTGTCTGTCTACAGAGCATTGAGCAAAAGCAGACGCTTAGTCGAACAGACCGAAGCCCATGTCGTCGTCCTCCTCGGACTCCGGCTCGGCAGCCTTCTCCTCCTTGGGAGCCTCGCCGCCAGCGGCCGGGGCAGCAGCAGCCGGAGCGGCAGCGGCGTAAGCATCCGGGTTGGCAATGCGGTCCTTGAGCTCGTGGATGGCCTCCCACTCGTACTCGGTCTCGAGAGCGACAGAGATGGCGTTCTTGTAGGAGTTGACAACGCTGTGCATGACGGACGGCAGAGTCGGGTAGTTGACGGCCAGGGAGATGGACGCAATGGTGGTGATGGCAGTGGTGAAGGCCTTGAGGAGCTGGGACTCCTCAATGTCAAGCACGCTGCTGTCGAAGGTCTGGCCCTGGTCGTAGATTTGCTGAACGGTCATACCGAAGGTGAACGGAGAGATGTTCAGCAAGTTGAGGAGGGTGGCCTCGGAGGCACCGACCTTGTTACCGGCCTCGATGAGCTTCAGGTCCGAGGTAATTTCAATGGTACCACGGGCAATCTTGGTGGGGACACCAAGGGCCTGGAAGAAAGAGGTCTTGCCAGGCTCCATACCAGTGTTACCGGCCGGGATGTAGACATCACCGGGGGCGACGGCACCGGCACGGGCGGGAGCAGCGACACGGTTGCTCAGGATGAGCTCACGGGTGTCCTTAAGGTCGGCGTTGGTGAAAACGAAACCGACGTTGCCCTTGACGTAGGGAAGGAGACGCTCGTACTCGGGGTGCTCAGAGATGAAACCCTTGAGGGCGCGACGGACCTAAGGTATGTCAGCCATTGTTCCCCAGCTCTTTTTCATGGATGCGCGTCGCAACATACCATGGTGTTCTTGCCCATGAGGATCACACCCCTACCGCGCATGGCGATACGGATCTCGTGCATCTGCTGAGACGAGACATTGTCGACACCGACAATGAAGATGCTGTGGTACTCCTCGAGGAGCGCCTTCAGCTTGTCGAAGTACTGACCCTTGGTTGCGGACTTGCCCCCCATAGCGTCGGTGCGGTATAGGTAAGTTTTTAAGGCTTGTTGGTGATTTTGTGTTGGTTGTAAAAGGCAAAGACACTACCCGCGCGCAAAACGATCGCCAGCAAATTCGGCGGACAGTCCGCGGGCTGTGGCTGCTGAATCTTGGCATGTAGCAGCCTGAGGCAACCCTGACCCCAGACCGCAGGCGTCGCGGATGAAGCTAAAGCAGACATTTTCGCGATTGGCGGAAGGCGTTCGAGAGGTATAGCAATTAGACGGTCACGGTTGCGGATTCGGTTGTATCAATAGGTGCCACAATGCCTCACCCATTTCAGTTGACGGCTACTGCGACGCCTTCATCGACGGATGGCAAGGCTTTTCTCCTCGCAGCTTGCGGCCCTAAGCTCCTTTCACTGTCTATGAGCGATGGCTCTATTGTCTCACAGTGGACTGCGGATAGTGTTGTAAGTCAATGAAGATGGCAGTTACTGTTGTCACAACTGATTGAGATGTGGTTCCCCAAAGAGTATTACTGACAATTGTTTCAACAGGGCACTGCACCTGTCGAGAGCACACCAAGCAACGGGGCTGATGTCGAGAACGGAGAGCGACCTGCTAAGAAGCAGAAGACAACAGCAAAGCCTCCACCTGCTCTGACGAACGTCATCAAGCTCACTGTTTCAAGCGACCAGCAGCATGCGGTCGCGGTCACTGAAGACAAATGTGTCCGCGTCTTCAGCATTCAATCAGACGGCAGCCTCGTCGAACTGAGCCAACGGACGATGCCCAAGCGTCCCTGCGCGCTTGAGATCCTCCCAGATAACGAAACCATCATTTGTGGCGACAAATTTGGTGACGTTTACTCCTTGCCACTTCTGCCCACGGACGAGTCCGAGAAGAACGCCAGCGACGCGAAAGCTGCCGAGGAAGCGCAAGCAGCAGAAGCCAAGGCTCAGGCTCAAGCATCTGAGGCCGGTTTCAAGCCTTCGGCCACCAACTTGACTGTTCACACGAAACGCAATCTAAGGTCTTTGGAGGCGCAACAGAAGCAGAAGTTGTTCACTCCGAAGAAAGAAGCTTTGGCTTTCGAGCACAAGCTACTTCTGGGCCATGTCTCCATGCTGACTGACACGAAATTTGCGCAGCGAGAGGTCGATGGCAAGACTCGCCGCTACATCATCACCGCCGACCGAGACGAGCATATCCGCATTTCGCGAGGGGCTCCGCAATCACACATCATCGAAGGATTCTGCTTGGGCCACAAGGAGTTCGTCTCTAAGATCTGCTTGATCCCTGAAACTGATCTCCTTGTCAGTGGCGGTGGAGATGACTGGATAGGCATTTGGGACTGGCCGAACTTCGCCTTGAAGAACTCCATCAACATCCGAGAGCTTCTCGCGAAGTACGTGGTTCCTACGGCTGAAGAAAAGGACCCGCACATTTCTGTCTCGGGCATCTGGACGGTCCCTATTGAAGGCCAGCCTGGTAACAGCGCGGTTATCATTGCTTGCGAAAAGATCCCGGCTCTTGTGGTCTTGTCCTCGTCAAGCATCAGCGACTCTACTGCGAAGGCAACTATCATTGAACAACAGTTGCAAGAAAAATACCCACTGGACGTGACCTACATTGACCAGCACGCGATATTGTCACTCGACGCTCGGGCAGGCGAGCAAAAACGTCTTATTGCCTTCAGGCCCACTTTTGATAGCAGCAGCCAGATCCAGCTCGAACGAGACGAGACTTTCGAAGGAAAGCTGACGCAGCTCAACGATCTTGCGAGGATCGAGGAAGACCCCAAGACCGTCGACAACTTGCTCTACAACATCAAAAACCTCAAGAAGCGAACCGGTTGGGGTGAGCCGGAGGAGCAGCAGCAGCAAGAGTAAAAGGCTTCGAATGAGTGAAGGAACTTCCGACCACCACAAGTTTCATCACATATCCCATCCGACGATCCAACACGCTCACGTCTCCACCGGCGCACCGCCCTCCATCTGCAAATTCTTCCTCATCCGCTCAAAGCACCCGCGATAGGCCTCCCTGATCTCCGGCACATCAACATCCTCGCCTTCGCACTGATACTGCTCGACCAGCTGCATCAGCCTCGTCGCATCCAGCTCGCAATTGCTCCGCTCCGCCACGATGACCTTCGCCTGCTCCTCGAGCGAGAAATTCTTCCACTCGAACCGCTGGTCGATGATTTCCTTGTAGAGCGCCAGCACCTCATTGTGCGAGATGGCGCCCGGGTTGGTGAAATTGCACACGCCCGTCTCCTCGTGCTCGGCCATGGCGACGACCATCGGCAGCAAGTCGTGCAGGATGCTGTTCGAGTTGGGGATGTTGACGACGCGGGCGTAGCGCGTGATTTTGGTGACGAAAGAGCGCGGGTGCAGGTCGTCGGAGATGGGCATGCGGATGCGCAGGGTCAGCGAGCGCGGGTAGGTGGCGCGCAGGATGTCTTCGACGCGGGATTTTGTGAAAGAGTAGAAGCTGCCGCCGAAGTTGGCCGGGTCGGATTCGGTGAAGGGCGCGCTGAGGAGCCGGGTGCGGTCGGCGTTGTAGGTTGAGCTGTAAATGCCTGTATGGAGGATTGGAAATGAGTCCTGGATCATGTGCTTTTTCCACATCATGCGTGGTTCACTTACACCCCGTCGCCAGATTCGTGAAATGCACTCCCCTCTCGTGGCACAGCTCCGCCAGCATCAGCGTGCCGATGACATTGCTACGCACCGTCTCGACTTTGTGGTCTTCACACCAATCTACGTTTGGACGCCCAGTCTTACCAGCACAGTTGATCACGCGAGTTGGCTTGAACTCATCGAAGAGCTGGTTCATGCGCGCCGAATCTTCCATGCGGTAATTAGTAGCGTGAACCGTCTTGCCCTGCGCCTTGAGAAGCGCCTCCAGCTGCCCGCAGATCCAGCCTTCACTGCCGATGAGGAGGAAACGGTTTTCGGGGTCCATCGCTGGTAGTGCTTGCGGTGAGTAAGCCTTCAATTTGATCAAGCCAATGACAGTGACGAGATGGGGCGCGACGAAGGGATGGAGAAAGACGTTTCTCGTTATTATGCTCGCTATAGGAAGACGCCGAGGAATGCAAGGGATATCACTCGTTACACCAAGGATTCTGATCTGCCCGAAAGAATGTCGGGAGGCTGACGCGTTTCGCGTCACTTGCGCGCCGCGCGCTGCATCGCAACGGAATACCTGGGCTTCTGTCAGTAAGGGATGACTCAGACTGCGCAAGGGATTGTATACTCACGCGATGATGCCTCCGAGAGCTAGCAAGATGCCGGCCAGGCTGCCGTCGCTCAGCGACTTGCCGCTGTGGATCCAGCCCGCGGCGACGATGAGGCAGGTCTTGGAGTGGCCTACCACGGTACTGCTGACAGGGCCGGCTTCTTTGATGATGAGGAATTGTGACAAGTTGATGAGGCACGCGAGCACTCCGCTCTGGTGTTACACTGTCAGCAGCTTTCTTTTGACGCGGAATCTCCCTGTCTTACCAGTAACACAAGCATCCAGGTGAATGAGTCGATGGCCACCCAGACGGTGATGTCGTCGGAGAATGGAATGATGAAAAGCATGATAAGCACGCTGATGGGTGCCTGGTTGAGCAAGAGCTGCATGCTCGAGCATTCCAGCACGCGGTGGTATTTGTCAATCCAAACAGTGTAGATTGCGCTGGCGAATATGGCGGAGAAAGCGAAAATGACGCCTAGGGGTGCAGTCGCCTTTTCAGCTGCTCCAGATTTTGGCGCAGTGTCGAAGTAGCTCACCACCGCCACACCGGCGCAGACGGGTATCAAAGTGAGTGCTGCGCGCATGGGTATAGTTGCTCTGGCGATGATGTAGTTCATGAGCGCCACCGCTGGCGTGATGAGCACGCGTACGATCTGGTAGAATTGAATGCTCGAGTAGGCCAATGAGAGATTGAGGAGCACGACGTTGCAAATCATAGCAATAGCCAGAGGAAGGATCCTGGAGATTGGGACTCGTTTTGCCTGGAAGACGTTGATCTGTGGCCTCGAAACCGCATAGAGGGTCAGGCCAGTGACGGCGAAGTGAAAGGCAGCAATCGTGACTTGATCATGTCGAAGACGTTCGTGCTCGAAGATTCGCTTGTTGACGAAGACCTGTGAAGTGTTAGCACGCCGGCTCTGCGCGTTTGTCTAATAAGGTAAACCTACAATACCAGCCGTGCTCACACAATTAAGAACAGCGGCGAACCAGAATCTGCGACTCAAGCCCGGAGGCGATGACTTTTGCGGATAGGCTTCATGCTCTGGTTGCTCGTGTGAGAGGAACGCTTTCTCCTCGTCGTACTCTTCCTGATGCTCAACCGGGCTGTTCTCCTTGATCGCGCTCATGTCGAAGTCAGTATACCAACGCACAGAACGGAAGCAACGCGACGCGCTAGGATGTGGGAGGAATGGATGAAATAAGGACTGCTGTGTTCCAAGTTTTGTGGAACGCGCCAGGACTCATCCCTTGCGGGCAATGGCGGCCTCAAAAACAAGACAAGGCGCAAGCCGGAGTCACTTCGTATTGCGGCGGCGCCTGCTTACGCTCGTACAAAGCTACAACGATGGCCGTCGACGATTCAGCCTGGGGTACAAGCGGTAAGGCCAGCCGTTCGAACATATGCAGTGCGATGGCGAGCAAACAACGTGCTGACGGGCGGCGGTTACTGTGCCGGCAGGCCCATCGAGCCTGGAGTCGCGCTTCTTCGTGGACGACGGCATCTGGCGCGACGCGCCCATCCTGACCGGGCAGACCCAATGGCAGCCGCTGACAGGCGTGAAGAACATCCTGGTGACTGGCGGCGAAGGGTTCATGTAAGCAAGCTCGCGAAACCCTGGTCGAGACAAAGCCAAACGCGAGATGGCGGCTGCTGACTGCGCCAAAAATAACACAGTGGCTCGTGGCTGGTGCGCCACCTGACAATCAAGTATCCCGACCACTACAACGTCGTATCCTTCGACAAGCTGGATTACTGCAGCTCGCTGAACAATGCTCGCATGCTGGAGTCGAAGCCGAATTTCAGCTTCTTCCACGGCGATGTGACGCGACCGGGTGACGTGCTAAAGTGCCTTCGAAACCACAGCATCGACACCATCTTCCATCTCGCGGCCCACACGCATGTGGATCTGAGTTTTGGTAACTCGTATACGTTCACCAAAAACAATGTGCTTGGCACACACGTCTTGCTCGAGAGTATCAAGGAGTACGGTGGTATCCAGCGATTCTACCACATCTCCACAGATGAGGTCGCCCTACCTGCAGTGAATGTCCGTCTGATGTTTAGAACACATACTGAACGGCAGCCCAGGTATATGGCGAAGCGCTTGCTGCGGACATGGCTGAGTCCAGCACTCTGGACCCGTCAAATCCATACTCAGCCAGCAAGGCAGCCGCAGAGATGATCGTGAAGGGGTACGTCAAGAGCCACGGGCTCCCGGCAGTCGTGATCAGGCTGAACAATGTCATGGGCCCGCATCAGGTGAGTCCAGCTCCCATTCGAGCAATCGCAAGCGAAAGATGAGCCCATCTAACCCACCCTCAAAGTACCCAGAAAGTAAGCCACGCACCACCAACATCTTCTCCCTCCAGATCTCAAAACAACCTCTGACCCCCCTCCCCAGAAGTAATCCCCAAATTCATCTCCCTCCTCCGACGCTCGAAGCCCCTCCTCCTGCACGGCGACGGCCGGCACACGCGGCGCTACCTGTACGCGGGCGACGCTGCCGAAGCCTTCGACACGATCCTGCACCGCGGCGCGATCGGGCAGACGTACAACGTCGACTCGCACGACGAGGTCTCGAACCTGCAGCTGGCGGAGAAGCTGCTGGCGCTGTTCGGGCTGCCGGCTGGGGAGAGCGACCGCGACGCCTGGATCCGCCACACGAGCGACCGCAAGTTCAACGACCGGAGGTACGCCGTCGACGGGAGCAAATTGCGGGCCCTGGGCTGGAAGCAGCGCACGGGGTTCGATGAGGCGTTGAGGGTGACGGTCGAGTGGTATGGGAGGTTTGAGGGTTGGTTCGGCGATATTGAGGGCGTGTTGACGCCGCATCCGGTTGTTGGCGGCGGTAAGGTGGTGAGGTCGGGTGAGAAGGCGATGGTTGTTGCGAATGGAGGGGATGCGGCTGCTGGGGCGTTTGAGCGGCCTGCTGCTAATGTGGTGGAATGAGACATAGAGGGTCGTGGTTTTCAGTACGAGATATTTGAGACGGATGATGATAGGGCGTCGGAGGACGGCGCATTCGGACGACAATTTGGCATGATGTCGTCGTCGTCGTAGTTTTTTTTTTAGCTGGCTATGAAATCTGCTGTTGTCAGTCATTCAATCGATCACCAACGCTTACCTCCTCGTGCTAGGAATGCGGTTGAACAAAAAAAGGCGGCCTGGTCGAACCTCAAACGGTGGGTATCCAGTGGCAGTTTTCTCGACCAGCAAGCCACAGTTATAGCGTTCATGGCGTACGATACCACCTGCCACATATCTCGACCTCATTATGGCAACAGCATCAACGTGCTCGCAACATCTCCCACGAAGCACCTCCCCATCAGCCCCTACACTGAGCGGGGTGATGATAAGGACAGAGCCTGGGCTTGGTCATCCCACACAAGCCGTCAACCCCCCCTCCCGCGCCCTCGCATCACCGGACCTCCCAAACCCATCGAACAGCCGGAAGAGGAGAGGAGCAAGGTCCATATCTTAGAGAATTACGAAGGGAGCCCGCGTCCCGTCCCCACCAGCCAAAACCACTGACTCGCCCTCCATCCCCCGACAATAATCCCGGCCGCGCATCAAACAGAGCCGCACCGCCGGCCCACCGTTTTCGTCTCGCCTACACGAGCTTTCCCTTGACACCTTAGTAAGGCGTCTTGCACAAGCGCGATCCCAGTGCGGGGCGCGCGAGCGAGAGGCTTCGCGTGCTTTTTTCCTTGGCGCGAGGGCGCTGGTGATTAGGGCGCACTTTTCTCCACGGCGGGGTTGCGTCATGGGCTTGGCGCGAGAGAGGGAGCGATGATGTAGGGTGGCACGGATTGGGACTGAGCTTGGTTGGTTGGGTGGGGTTCTGAGGGCGGTACGATGACATGACATGACATGACATGGGGTTTCGTCGTTTGTTTAATGCGACGCGATGACGGAAGCGCGTGCGTGACGATTGGGGTTGTTGCGCGTGGTCGTCACGGGTTGAGAGGTGTTGGAGGACGAGGGGAGGGCTGGGTAGAGAGGGCTTTGCGATTGTTGTGTTTGTTGGAGGCATGTGCCGCAAGCGAGCCGAACGCGCGTGCTTGTCCATGTATAGATGTCGCATACCATAACGAAGATCCGTTCCCAAGAGCATTCAAAATCACGATAATATGCCAAACAATCAATCAATCAAATCAACCACGCCCACCGCGCCCAGTCACCCGCGCCCAACCTCATCAAGGCCTCTCTCACCAACCCCCCACAACCCTACCTATATCCGCATCCCTACCCAACAACCCCCAACACACAAAGTGTAGGTAGATAGGCAGACCAAAACCTAACCAACACAACCTCTCGCCTGCCAAACTCTCCCTCCCCCAAAACCCACAGCCGCAGCCCAACCCAACCCAACCCGATTGGCCAAAAACCCCCCTTCCAAACGTCAGATACCATACGAGGATCACACGTCCGTAAACCCTGCTCCCCATCTCCGCAGAGGGTTAAAAAAAAAAAAAAGGCTGCCCGGCGAAGAGCGACGCCGGACCCGAACGCAGGGTCGCGCTGGAAGCGAAGCCCGATGACCTAGGAGGCTTGCTTGCCCTCTTGCCTTCGTCTGCTCTGCGCGCGGGAATCTGCCTGAGGCACGCGGGCGGCGGCGGCGGCGGCGGGCAAGCGTGGGATTTTTGGTGGAGGTGGCTTTTTTGAGGGCTGGGGTTTGTGAGACGGGGGACAATTGGGCTGTTAGGCGTTGGGCGAGAGGGAGAGGGATCGGGATGGCGGGGTTGGGTTGGTTACGACGACGGTTGTTGATCTGGTTGGAGTGCGGTGCAGTGGAGTGTTTGCGCGGGTGGGGAGAGGTGGTGTGAGGTGAAGGCGGGAGTGGTTGAAGGTAAGTGGATTGGTGGACAGTTGATTAGGCGAGGTATTGGAAGCGAGGACTAGGTAGTAGGCAAAATAGGTGATAGTAGCACGCAAAGCAAGCGAGTCTTTTCCCCCAGGCCCGTCTTGTTATGGTACATGGTAGAGAAGCCCATCCCGGTCGTCCCATGTATCATCGAATATGAAGAAAGACCCCAAGTGTAGCGAAAGACAAGGACCAAGAGCATGCAGTTGAGATCTTTTCTCTTTTTTCGCGGCGAGAGCCCAAAACTCGATGGTGGCAAAACAAGCAATTGTTCGTAATCGTACAGCCTAGGTCGGAGAGTCGACCTGTTTCCGCAAAATATAACAGAAAGCTAAACAGACTCTCTCATTCTCTCCCTCTTTCCATCTCGTGTCCGTCGAAACGCCGCGCTGGTCGTCGCAGAAATGTAGACGACCAAACGAATTAACAAGTAAATCCCTTCCAAATATTCCTTTCCCTTGTTCGCAATAAAAACACCAACTTCAACAAAACAGCAACAACGCAAAGGTTGTGGGGTATCAAATAAGAAGTAGCGACCGACGTGAAATAAGATCCCTCAGGGAGTCCCAGTTAAAAATAGTAGTAGTGTTGGTAGAATTCTCGACTCCGACGAGGATCGGGTTGGCGGTAATGTGTTGTCGTTTTTCCAGTCCTAGCGCGGGATGCGTTCGCAGCTCTAGAGTGGCCAGTAATGCATTTTTTCGCAAAATCATCCAGTTGGTATTAGGGAGATTTGGACGGATCGTCGTCATGTGGAGATGTGAGACGTTTACTCGTCGTCATCCGGGGACGGGTGGTCACGGCCCTCGCCCTTGTGCACCTTGCGGTGACGGCGAAGGTTGGAGACGACGGAGAAATGGCGGCCACAGCCATCAACATCGCAGGCGAATGCTAGGAAACATGTTAGTATTGCTTGCGAAAACGAAGGAAACATTTGAAAACGTACGCTTCTCGCCGGTGTGACTGTACATGTGCGTCTGGAGCGAACTCGGGCGAGTGAAACGCTTGTCGCAGATCTTGCACTTGTGCTTCTTCTGGCTGCTGGAAGACACCTTCGAGCTGAACTGACCCATCATCGACTGAGGCGCGGGAGGCAGGTTGCCACCGATGAGGCCTGAGGGACGAGGGAGGGTGCGGGAGTTGGGCATATCGACAGACTCGCTGGCAGAGCTGTAGTCACCAACTGAGGCCTCGCTGACAGAGCTGTTGTAGTAGTTGCCATATGTGCTTGCAGAAGAGATCGACGAGTGCGCGGAGTGGGCAGCCGGGAAGCCATAGGAATCCGAAGATGCCCTGTTGTTGTTTTGCTGGCCGTAGATATTGCGCGGTGTGATGTCGCTCTGAGCCATGGCAACCATGCCGCGGCTGGCATCAAGTGCATCGCTAAAGCTCTGACGCTCCGCTTCGGAAGCAGAGTGAAGCCTGTCGTTGAAGTCAATAAGGGAGCTCTGGCGGTGCCTTTGAAGCTCGACGGGGTCGCCGACGAACATGGTGGAGGCTACTGACGGATGCGATGAGCGGCGGTCGTAGTTGTTGTACGGGCTTCCCCTCTGCAGGACCTCGGCGGAGTACTGAGGCTGAGGCTGAGAAACGGGGGCATACATGGCGCCATTGGGGGCGGCGGTGGTCGTGTAAGAAGCACCATAAGGCCTGGGAGCACCCATACCATCTTGCGCGAGTTGTAAGCCCGACTGATCGAGTAGTGCTGGATCCATTGGGATAATACCTGTGGGCAAAGTGGGAGCAGAGACTTGACCGCTGGGGTAGGCAGCAGAAACACTGGGAGCCGGAGCCTTGTATTCACCAGCAGGCGCAGGCGGCAGCGAGGTCGCGTACGGATGGCTCTGCGTGGTGGGACCGGACACCCAGGGGTTCGTGAACTGCGGCGGCGCGTACCTCATGGTGTCGTAACCCATGGGTGCGGCGAACTGAGGTTGCTGGCGGGAATCGACGGCCATTGCCATTGCGGTGACAGTCGAGTGGCGTCGGGAGAGGCAGAGGTAGAGGAGGAGGAGGTGGTGGTGGTGATCCTAAGAGAGGGCGTTGGTGCACCGCGAAGGAGTCTCGTCGAGTGATCAACACCGAGTGAGGTTTCGAAAAACGTGGAGAGACGATCAGATCTTGGGGATGGGCGGGATCAGCGTGCTTAAGTGCTGGCTGGCTCGAGGCTGGGGTGGTGCGGGCGAGTGTGAGGAGGGTCCAACGGGCAGCACGCGTAGGCGCAAGCTGAGGTGGCTCCTTGGGGGGTAGGCGGGCAGGCGGGCAGGCGGGCGGGCTGTCAATGGGCGGAAAGTGGACCCCTATGCGACTAGCGGAGGGCAGCTGGAGAAGGACGCGCACACCGGCCGCTCGTTTCAGGGCGTGCGGAGGGCAGAGGGCGCTGGGTTGGCCGGGTTCACTGGGTCGCTGGCAGGCGGCCGAGTCGGGGGCGAGATAGGCGGCGCGGTGCAGTCGGGGCGAGGGAGGGAGGGAGCCGAAGCGCTGGCGGTGCTGGGTTGGGTAATGATATGAGGCTGCGGGCGATCGGCGGGCGGGCGGGCAGCGTTTCAGAGGCGGCGCGCGGGCTCGTGAGGCTGGGAGAGGCAAGAGTTGCGGTGGATCAGGCGCAGATCGCAGAGACAGAGTGCGCGGAGGCTCGTAGATATGGACCCGGCGAGCGGGCGTCACGGGCACAGGCGCTGCTTGGGTGGTGCAGATGATGAAAGTGGAGGAGGGAGGACTGACGTAGGCGGGCGGCCGGCGCGCAGGGGCCCATCAAGCCATCGCCCAAGCCATAGACGCAGGGCAGCGGCATTGACAACAGCACTAAGGGGGGGGGGGGGGGGGAGAAAGAGGAGACTAAGGTACCTTACTCACTAGGTGCCCACAGCGCCTTAGCACGCATGCACACAGACACGACAGACTAACTAACAGCAGTCTAACACAAGTACACAGCAAAACAGTGCGCGCGAGCCGGGTCTGTCTCCTCCTCCCTGCCCGCCGCTAGCGTGCGAGAGTTGTAGACTCGGCGACTAGCAGCCTCAAACCTCAGTAGCCTACCGGCGGAGGACTGGGCTAATGAATGAGCTGCTTGCTGGTGCTGGTGCTGGTGCTGGTGCTGGTACGGCGGGCGGGTAGCAGTCCAGCAGACGACCGCTATGAGCTACACACGAAAGTGGAAGGGCGAAAAGGGATCCACCCTGCCACTGCCGCAGTCCTCTCACAGCTCAGGCTCTCGCGCCTCTGTCTAGCGCACTCCTAGCCTCCAGTGTCCACTCTGCCTCTCAACTCTCCCCCCGCACGCCCGCCCGTTCGGCGCCCGTCTGCTGGGAGCGTCTCACCTCACGCGCCCACTCGCCACTCGCTACTCGCTCGCGGCGCCGGCGTGGGTGGGCGTGAATATGCCGTGTACTCGGTCGGGCAGCACACCGTCGGCACACAGCCGGCCAACGACAGCCGCGCGCCGGACCCTCTGCCCTCCGCTATGCCATCATCCGCCAGCCATCACGACTGTGGCTTCGTGCCTACATCCACCCGCATGCCTGTCTGCCTGAGCGTCCACCACCACATGCCGGCATGTAGCCTGTGTGCACTGCACAAACACGCCCGTGGTATCCTCAACCAGTATGAGTGTGTGGTGTGGGTGTGTGTGGGTGTGTGTGGGTGAATGTGCGGTGCGGCCTCTCCGGCAGGGCCTGCTAGCGCATCACACTGCTGCTGCCCACAGTCCACCGCCGCCCACCCATGGCGATGACGCCCCCGTGCATGCCATGTCTCTCGCGCTCATTTCCTGTGTCACGCCCGCGACGACAACAGGCGCTGCTCTGCCACCTGCTCGGGCGACGCGCACACACGCACGCACGCCCCTCGCACGCCCGCCTCCACGCTGCAATCCGAGCACAAGACCACACAGCACGACGCCTGTGCGCGCCGCCCGTCCCAAGTCCCAACGGCCGGGCGCAGGCTGGCGCAGGCTGGCGCGCGCGGTGACAGCGAGCCAGCGCTGACGCTCTGCGATTTGCTTTGCGCTTGTTGTGGGTTGTGGGCTCGTGAGGCCGTCGGCCTCCCTCGTCGCTCCCCCACACCGTCATCGGGCGACGCTAACAGGCATGCCGCCGCCAGACTCTGCCAGCCGCCTTGCCCGTCGCAGCATAGTGCGACTGGCCCCGACGAACGCTCTTGTGCCCGCGACATACCCGCCCGCCAATCGTCAAATATTTCCTCAGCGCGCACGGCGAGCGCGCACCCAGCTGTTGTTGCTGCTGCTGCTGCTGCTGCCGGAGTGCGCCCTCTTATCGCATGTCATCTGCGCTGCGGCGCGCTGAGACTCGGCGCCGGCGCCGGTGACGGCACCCCTTCAACCCTGCCACGCTACATATCGCCCGAGTCGTGGGCCGCGCGCGTCCTCCGCCTGCAGCGCAAGCCTTCCCTAGCCCACGCCCGCGACGCCTCCGCCGGACCCTGTGTGCGAAGGCTCCGGGAGAGCGACGGTCGAGCAGGCGGATGGCGCTGGGAGGCGCACGCCACCTGGGAGCACACTTGCCGTGGTGCCGGACGTGCCAAGCGGCGCCTTGAGAGACAGAACGCCACCGCGCTGGCGTAGCTGGCGTGCTGGCGCTGGCGACTAGCGACTCCTCCCGGTATGCTTGAATTAAGCGCGAGACTCTGAGCTTCGTCGACGTCGGTCCCGATCAGCTGCTGCACCTTCCGCATCCGTCCTGGCCCTCTCCTCCCCCCTCCGACTCCAACTCCGCCTGCTGCACCTCGGCGCCTTTCCGCCGTCCTCCACTCCTCCACCGCTGCGCGCGCCGCCGCTTCGATCTCGCAGGAGCCGTAGGATTCCCACTGCGCTGCGCACCCCCGGCCCTGCAGAGCCGCTGTGATTCGCGGGCTCGACACGAAGCTTCGCCCCTCTCCCTCGCGCTCCCACGCCTCCTAACCAGAACCGCTCTACGCTGTCCTGCTCGACCTCGGCCTTTGCTGCGGCGAAAAGCCATTCCGACCGCGCACGTTCAACGTAGCATCTCGCCATGCCATCCGTCGCGCCTAGCTCGCTGCCACACCTCCCGCCGTCACCGCCATCTGCCCCGGCTCGACGCGCAACGTCTGGCTCATGCGTGGCACTCGAGGTTCGCCCGCCGACGCGCTGCTGAAGGTAAGGGACATGTCTCGAAGTTTATCCATCCTAATCTCCAGATCGACGCTCGCCGGCCTCTGGAGACGGCGGCGAAGATCTTCTGCGTAGATCACCGATCAGTTACTCTTTCCATCGCGCTGAAACAGCGCGGCCACGTGAAGAGGCCGGCAACACCATCCTGCTGCTCGTATGTAAGCAGCCATCTACCGTACGCCTGGGCTTTCGAGGATCACTTGCGCTCAAGCCCTCGCGCACCAGCCCGGTGGCGGCGGCTGAGGCAAATCCCACTCCACGACCCCAGCGCCACACTGCTACCTAGCTCAAGCCTCACCTTAATGAACACCCGGAGAGTCAAAGCACAATCGCACTAGCAACCAAACAATCTCAACCTGCTGGACCTTCCAACAGAGCGGTCTCCCTTGTGTCCGAACCGCAATTCACCCTTAGCCGCAGCAAGCGTATACGCAACCAAAAGTCCACTCCACCGTCCACAGCGCGCGACGGGACACCATACCGGTTCCCCCAAACCCAATCCCGCCCGCTCCCAGGAGCCAGCCTGCACATCTCCGGTCGTCCACGTGAACATCGCCAAAAGCTCTGTCCACACAGGCCTCCCAAAATCCCAGGTCCTGTGGCGGCTTACACTAGCGCCCCTCCAGTCGTGACGCCGACCGAAGTGCGGCCACTCCCAAAAAGCCAACCAGTGGGAAACGGCGCCGCCCCACCGCCCTTTTTCCTCCCAGCGCCCGTGCTCCTCTCTTTCCGCGCCAGTTCCCAAGGCGGCGGCTGGCGCTTGCTCCCTCCCACCTCAACCTGAAACACTCGGCAGGCACGCTAGCGCGCCTGTCCGCTCCCCTGCGCTGGAATTGCGCTCGCGGTCGAAGCTGGAGATCGTTCGGGCTGCTGCTTGCTTGCTGTGCTTTGCTTTTTTGACCAACGCTAAAGTAGTCCGTCCGTTCGTTCGGCTGCCCGAACCTGTCCTCCGTCAGTCAGGTTGCTCCACTATCGGCTTGCGACGCCTCAAGCGGATACCACTGCTATCTCACCACTCACCATTCACCAGCGTCTGCCGCCCAGAGATCGCGTCACGTGCCGGCGTTGGGGCGCTCTGTGCGTCTCGTGTGCGAGATGGGATTCATTTGCCACTCTGGCGCTGCGCTGCGGTCGGATGGGTGAATGATTGCGAGCCGAGTTTGATGGGCGCATGGGTATGCTTGTAGGGGGCTGTCCGTGGTTGTTGGTTTGATCGTTCGTTAGGCGAGGGAGAAGCGCGCTTCGTCAGCTGGTCGCCTCAAGGGCAGCGAGGTGCGGCGATTTGATATCGATGGGTCGGTGAAGTCATGCGAGCAGCAGGTGGGTAGGTAGGGATCCTCTCGCTGTGTGTTTCTCTCAAACTGTGAACGCGTAGCTCGAAGTCACGATCGGAGACGTCGTCGTCACTCGGTACGTTTCGAATGTCTTCGGATCGGTCGCGTGCGTGCGTTGACTTCGTCCAATAATCGATCCGTCATGCCGACCACAACGACGACGACTTCAGCCCTCCCTCGATCAGACTTCCCCTACAGTATGCCACGGCCTCCCCTTCGCGGCAACAGCAACGCCTCAGTGACATCGTCGATCCCTCCGCGAAATCCTCTGATTCGCAACAGCAAACGACTAACCAAGAACACAAAAGAATAAAACAATAACCCCATACCATTCCGCCGCCGCCTGCTTGCTTGCTCTCCATCCTCACCCTTCGCGACAAGATCACCCCAAATGCGAATCGACCCGAACGCAACGTCGAACGAAACGCGCACGTCGCCTGCTTCGACGCAGACGAACAGACAGCGCCCGGCGCATCCGATCCCGTCCCAACCCATCCGTCCGGCACCCGCTGCTTCCTGGCCCGTTGCAAGGAAGAGCTGAAAGCCCTTCCATCACTCCTGGCAAAAGAACGCCCTTTCCTGGGGGGGCGGGGGGGGCCGCGGGGGGGGGGGGGGGGGGGGCGG
>JAKLND010000050.1:150736-161136 GCA_022813125.1 Septoriella neoarundinis
CCCCTACAACCCCCTGGCGCAACCCCACCCCCCCCCCCCCCCCCCCCCCCCCCCCCCCTTCGACTCCTCTCCTCCTGCAATGTGAACAATGAAAACAGGGGGAGAACGGAGGATTCGAAGCGCCCTCCGCGCCTCGGCGAGAACGAGGACATGCCCGCACGGTCGGAGTGAGGAGGCGAACGAGTCTAGTCCTGGCCGTCCAAGACCCTACCTTCTCTTTCCGTCTGCCTTCCATCCTGCGCGCAGGATGCGCACGCGAGTGACGACGGGTGCTGGTGGGCTGTCGGTCGGCGTTGGCACGCGTGAGGTGAGGGTTTGGTGCGGCGTCGTTCGCTCTGGGTGAAGTTGGGCGCTGCGCTAGGGGGACGGCTGGTGAGTGATGGTGATGCATCAGCAAAGCTCTTTCGGTCTGACGACGGACCACGATCAGGATGTCTGGGAGGTAAGGGGCCGTTTCGTGTTGTAGGCCTGTGCTGGCTGCCTCATGAGTGGGCAGATGGGGGATGGATCGTGTTCGATGTGCGGTCGCCGCGGGAAGAGGTAGGTGCCGTGCTGGGTGCTCTCCTTTCTTATTTTTTCTTTTTCTTTTTCTTTCTTCCCACGTTTCTTTGTGTCCCCCCAGTTGATCGAATGGTTGGTGGGAAGAGTGAAGTAGTGGCGATCGGAGTATGATACTTCCAGCCTTTGCAGGCGGGACGGTGGGTGAGCGGTCTCCGTGCTCTGCCTCCCTGGGTGTCTTGCGGATGAATAGGGCAGAGGGGACCAGCAACGACTTCCGGGCTGGCTTTCTTTGGATCGATTAGATCGCAAGAGCGTGGAAGAAGTGATTGTGAAATATGTGTGCCCGTCACTGGCTGATGCAGGCTCGATGATTGAGTTGAGGCCGAGTGTGCTTGGTCTTTGTCGTTCGGGCTACTCTGAGAGGACTCGTGACGGACTCCAGAACGAGTCCAGACGATGTCCAAGAGCGAGGATGCGATCTAGTGTGGTCACGCGGCTTTGCCGAAGCTCGAACATTGTTCGTTCGACAGCCACAGGCGAGACGACCGACGATGGGAGCTCGAAACGCGCAGGCCGACTTCTATGGAATCTTCACCCGAACCAGGAGAGAATTTTTTTTTTCTTCACAGAAAGCATTTCAGCAATCGACGCGATAAGGACCTTTGATCGTTCTGAACTCGCTCCCGTTGCACGTCACGGACAGGAAATGAACATCGTCTGCCACTAACAGTGACCTGAGTTCGGCGGCCGACGGGCCTGCATCGTCGGATGCTTTCAAACGTGAGACTGTGGTGGCGGCATGTGCTCGTTGCCTACCCTTGTACGTTTGCAACGGCTGGAGCTCTGTCTTGGTCGGTCGGGGACCAGACGCTCGCTTAGTGCGCGTGTCCTGATCTACGCAAACATTGTCGCTTCGATGCGTGGTTGCCGTCAATTGTGCTCGATGCCGTCTTGCCGCATTTTTGACAGTTCTGGATTACAGTCACGGACGGGATTGCATCGACTTGGTACAACAAACGAGCCTACCGCGAATGGGAACACCCTCCTTCTGATGTGGACGAATGAAAACTCGATCTATCAACGGGGCTTGATCGACCGCTGGTCGGGAACGGTGTCTGCAGAACGATCGTTCGTCAAAGAACGATGCTCCAGGCACGTTCCAACGTTTGTTCCGGCGTTCGACTGCAGACGGAATATGTGTGCGGACAAGCAGCTGCGAGGCATGTGCCGGCCGCAGAAGTTGTATCCCTCGTTGTCACAAGTACGGACAAAGCTATTCCTTCATCACGAAGCTCCCCGTGGAGGTTGGTCACGACGCTGAAGGAGCCATTGCGAAGGGCTTCTTCGCTTTTGGGAATAATGCTCGTGATAGTATGGCGATTCCGGGACGTTGGAAACAAAGGTCGGCGTGTTATGCAACGGACGATTTCAGGGGACCGACCATTTCGAGGGCTCGGTCGCGTGGAGGTCTTTGCGAGCACGCGAGCACCTCTGATCTCCAGTTCTTCATTGCCCCTGGGACTTGAGACCCAATGGTGGCGTGAACCTACGGTCTCCTCGCAAAATCGCCTCAAAGTGACTCTTCGTACTGCAAGTAGCGTAAACGCTGAAGCTACGATGATCCCCATCGAGGCCCTGGCCGAAGTGAGCTACTCGTAGCAAATCAACCCTGGCTGGGAATACGAGCTCTTGAGCGCGAGACTCGTATTCTGAACACCGGCTCACCAACCGATGAACCATGCATGCTTTTAGAGCTGCCGCGATCGGGAAAGAGTATCTCGAGTCGACTTGCCGTCGGATGAACGGCTGGCTAGCGGCGAAGGGCGTGAATGTATCGCGTACGTGCCATGTAGATGATATCCCGTCACTATCCCTTCTTGACGGGTACTCTAATTCAAAAAGTGTAATGCTCGCCGCCTAGTTTGACTTATCCGTGCAGCCGATAGGTCCGACGGCCGTATTGGAAGTTACCCTAACCCTAACCCTACTAGCCATATGCTGCTTAGCTGCCAGACCACAGAGGCTTGAATGCAAGCAAGTAGTATGGCTCTCATAATCGCACTCAAGACCAACCGAGTTGAGCATTGTTGATTGCAGGTGGTAGACACGGGAACAGGGTGAACGACACGATCAATAACTACACCTCGAGCATCGCAACGCCTCTTCTCATTATGCCACCTGACATCAACGCAGAAAAAGACAGACATACGCTCTTCGTTGATTAAAATCACTAAACACGAGCTGGGACATTTTTACTGATCTGTAACGTATTGGAAAATAGCCAACGAGCGCATGATCAACCGAATCAGTTGGCCTTGTTCCCACACGCGGTTGTAGCCAAACCCCGAGAACGACATAGGAACGACTCGAGGTGATATTCGTGAAACTGTCTCCTCTGCATATCTAAGCATCACGAATACGAGATACGGAAAGTCCTGGATCGACACTGCGGCCTACGTCTTGTACCTGCAGGTATACCCGAGGGCCTCTGCAGATACAGGTGAAGGCGAAGCGAGGATTGTCGCTCAGCTGTCGACGGAATCCTGGCGCTCCGCTTAACTTCGCCATCGCAGGCGCCACAAAGCAAAAGTCGACTTCCCAAGAGTCGGGGCGAAGATGGTTGCTGGTAACTTATGCTGCTGTAATTATTATGGAAGGATGAACATCCTGTCGATTATCGTTGCACGAGAAGTTCGACTGGTACACCGCAAAACGACATTTGGTAGCACGTCGAACGGAAGAGTCTGTGGTTGCCTGCAGGACATATTCATTTACAAGAGGATTACGAAAATTAAGTGTACGATCGATCGTCATCGCCCCATCCTCACACTGTAATCTTCGTCGCCAGTGTGCTCATTCTGAAAAAAAGGTATCGTTGAGAATGCTCCAATGATTTAAGGAGCGGCGCAGAGGAGACCAAGGCCAGCCTGCGAGCATTGTTAGGATCCGTTGAAAGAGACGATGGTTGCTAGGGTTGACTCACAATAGGGATGGTGCAGCACATGGCGGTGGTGCCAGTCTCGGCGCAAGCAGCGTTGAAGTCGTCGAGCGTGGAGACGTCGCCGGCTATGGAAAAATAATCAGTCGGGTTGCTCAGTACAGATTGAGGGAGATGGGAAGAACGAACGGGAAGCGCAGGTGGCGTCAACAACGCCGTCAACGTCGAGCTGGCAGCACTGAGGGGTGTCGATGGAAGGGCAGACGTCGCTAGGAGCGCGCTTCTCGATGGCGGCAGCGGAGGTGAAGGCCGTGAAGGCGGCAATGGCGAGGACGGTGAACTGCATTGTTGCGGTCGGTGGGTTGGTGTTGGTTGAAGATGAGGTACTTGTTGGTTGGAAAGATGTGATTGATGAGGTGATTGATGTGTTGAGTGATGAGATGAAGTGCTGGATGAGAGAGGGTTACTTATACCCTCTGGATGTCCTTGGGCTCGTTGCCTTGGTCACTCTCCATTGCGATCCATAACATGAAGCCCTTCCCAATCTTGTCGATCGCAACACCTCGCTTCGAACAAGATAAGGCTCTCATTGGGGAATGATGCATCTCGTTTTCGTAACCAAGAATGATTGACAGGGTTGGGTTCGCCGGAGGTCCAAAGCGTTACTCATCGGTCTGCCCAAGAACCATTCTAGATGCATAGGTGACGCTCATTATGCCAGGGCTCGTTATCGTATTGCTCGGATCGCGCGCTTCCGCATAAGGTTCACTGTCGTTAGACCAAAGAAGTAAGAGCGCTAAATGATAGCGTAAGGCATGGCAACTAATGCTCTATGGAGTAGCTACAACGAGAAAGTGATCGCTGCCAGGATCCGTCGATCACTTACGATCCTGGTGTGGAGGTGGACGTGGAGCAGAACTAGATGCTTGGAAGACGTCGGTACTTCGTGGATTGGAGTTGAGAGCTGGAGAGATAAGAAGTGGTGGCACTAGCCAGGACATGACGATCGACCCTTGGCAGAGCTTGCCATGCTTGTGATGAAGCACAGCTCGGTGGAGGCGCCTGTGACAGACGTTGCCTGCAGGAACGGTAGGAGAATTAATTCACTCTGTTATGATGCCGTCGCAGATAACGAAGCGAAGAGAACGTGAGCGAGGACCGTTCTGTCGTTGCTTGTAAGACAAGTTCGCGCACGCTCACCAAGTCGACTCAACGCTCTCTCCGCAATATAGCATGCAGCATGATCACGGTTGGATCCCACATCGCTGCACGCTTACGAGTCAACAAGGGATGCGTTGGCCAGCGGGACAAGGGCTTCCACCCGCCCGACGATGTCCGCTCAGCAATTCGATTTGTTATGCCAGGCATTATGCAAGTACTCGGGCGTCCAGTAGCCTGGTTAGCGGGAGAGAAAGGACCGACAGTTCCTGCAGTAGCCGTTCCGGAGGAGCGGACAAATGCAGCAACTGTCCATGCGCCCGCGAGACACCGTCATCTTGAGGTTTCATTCGTCTGCTCCCACATCCTCGGTTCCGAACATGTGGGTGGACCCTCCAAGCGAGAAATCCTCCATAATTATTGTCGGCCCAGGAGCCGCGTCAGTGGAGAGGTTTCTGGGTCAAAGATAAGGAAGCTGGGCGCCCTAATTGTGATTGGAGGAGCACGCACGCCGTTCCTGTCTAACGCACTGGGGTTGATAGGGTTGCTGGCGCGCGGGAGTGCTCTCCGTTGCAAGGATCCGTGATCGACAGGCGGACTCAAACCTACGCATCGACTGAACAACTCCACGGCTGGAGATCGTGATGCGGTTTTGCCTCGAGAGTTGAGCCCTTATCTAAGATTGAGGTAGGGCCACAATTTGGAAGGCCAAAGAGATGCGATGCGCCGACATACGCAATGCGGCAATTTGATATTCGGACCAACTGATCTAGTGAAAGCCGTTGGTATCAGTACATGCGATGATCTCTGGATGGTCTTGTGGGAGAGTGCATGTTGACCACTCGCGCGCCAAGCCTCCGCTTTGCAAGCGAAAATGGAAGGCACGCGGCTTTGTAAGTGAACGGAATTCCCGAAATCATTTCTCCCCCAATTCTGGTCGGAAAAAAACGAGAAAAATACTGTCAGAATGACCTCTCGATTATTGAGCGATTGGACCACTTCTCTCCTCATCAATCAAACCCCTGGCCGGGGTAGCTCAATCGGTAGAGCGTGTGGCTCTTAATACGATGGTACATCGCCACCTCTGGATGGTGACTGGTGTCGATTGAAAGAGATCAACCTCAAGGTCGTGGGTTCGAGCCCCACCTTCGGCTATTCCTATCAAAGCACGAGTTCAGAGACGAACAGACCTTTCTTTTTCGACTCTTGGTGGTCTGGATGATGTCTTGCATGCACTTAGGGCCTTGGAGGTCGCCTTTGTGCGGCACTTGCAGCAGAGGGCGAGTTCTTGGTGCTATGAAGAGTGGGCATTCACTTTTGGTCTGTGTGTGGACTATGCGTTATGTTCACGTGAAGCGTTGGTGTCACTGGCCTGAAAGGAGATGCAGGCTGGATTATGGCCAGACTGTATTGCACTCAAGTAGGGCGGAGCCACCAACGGCAATAAGTTAGGACACCGCGACTCGTTTGCCATGGGAATAGTACTAAAGTGGGTGTGAGACTGTTGGATGGGGTCCATTGACCTGCCATTCATCATTTGCTACAAAGCATGTATGTGGTCCTGGGTCACAGATTGGACTTGAAAATAACCTTTTCATCGAGTCACGCAACTTTCTTGTCCAGCCACTGCTGCCAGTCGTCCTCGGAAAAGCCACTTGAAATGCCACCCTCAACAACGCCCTACGAGATTGTTAGGACTAATCACCTATTGAGGTTACTGCCACTCACATTAAAGAGAACAGTAGGCGTAACGTGGACACCAGTCAACCGGTTGGCCTTCACCAGCAGTTTCAAGTCGTTGGTGACCTGGTTCCCAGAGTTGAGACTGCCGTCAGGGCCCGGCTTGTCCGAAATCTCAAGCAGACCATAGATCTTCTTCTCATCAAGGCCGACACCACCGGCAAGCTTCGAAAGCCTGGAGTAAGTCTGGTTGCGAGTCTCGTTGACGACGTTGACATCGAAGTATTCCTCCTGCTTCTCAAAAAGGGCTTTGCTGAAATCCCAGAATTTGTCGGGCTGTGTCTGAAGCACGGCAACACCGGCTTCATGGACGAGCGTCGAAGATGGGTGCCAGGGCTGAATCTGGTTTCTGAGAATGAGCTGTACCTTGTCTGCGTACTTGGATTTGATCAATGGGATCACGGAGTCGTAGACTGTTGTGAACATCTTCTTGGAAAACTGGTCTGGCGTGAGTAGTGCGTTTGTCTAGATACGGCATTGATCATCTTACTGGGCAGACATAGTCAAGGTCTGACAGTCCAGTCAGCATTGCCCTCTTTTATCACGAACCCTAGGGCCATCTTACAGAGCTCGAGTGTGTGTAGTGTCTTAGGACTAGTAGCTGCGGCGAATTTCTGGCCTGCGAAACGAGGATTGAGTGCCATGGTTGCAAGGATGCGATCAGTCTACGAGACTTGAAACTGGGGAGAGGTTTGCTGGGAGTGCAGTCAAACGGGAAAGAGAGTGCTCGCGATATAAAGTGAACATGTCGTGCTATAGATGATGCAGCTGTATGGGTACACCTGCATTCAAGACGACGTCATGGTTGAGCTCCGGTGAGCTTCGGCTTCTCACTGCACGTGAGAACGTGAAACTCGAAGTCCAGCGCGCGTCGCCTTTGACGCGACTTCTCATTTGGGTGGCGAGCATTTTCCGACCTCACCTCATTCGCATTCCGCATCGAACTCGCATTGCACCTTCTGTCCACATGCACTTCTAGCGATGCATTGATTCCCTCACAGCGTACATCTACAGAAAACGATGCCACCAACATGACCATCCAGGCGCTGCCGCAAGCCACTGTTCGGGCCATTGGCGCGTCACAAGTCTTGACCGACCCAGCCGCAGTGGTCAAAGAACTTATCGACAATGCTTTGGATGCCAGAGCAACTTCCATTGCTATCGAGTTACACGCAAATACACTCGATGCGATCCAGGTCCGTGACAATGGACATGGCATTCCTCCGCCAGATCGACCGTTGGTCGCAAGACGTTACTGCACCAGCAAGCTCGCGAACGAAGAAGACCTCGTGAACATTGGTGGTTCATCCCTGGGTTTCCGTGGGGAAGCACTCGCCAGTGCTGCAGAAATGAGTGGCAGTATGACAATCACTACCCGGGTCGAAGGTGAACAGGTTGCAACTGCTCTCGAGATCAGCCAGCAGGGTGAAGTCACCCGCCAGGATCGAGCATCAAATCCCGTGGGCACTACAGTAAAGATTGCAAATTTCATCAAATCAAATCCCGTGAGGAGACAAGTCGCACTCAAGCAGACTGATCTGTGTGTGAAGCGAATCAGACACATGTTGCAAGCATTCGCATTTGCACGGCCCTACATAAGACTGTCATTGAGAATGCTAAAAGCCAAGAATGATAAAGGCAATTGGATGTATGCGCCGAAAGCTGGAGGCAATGCAGAAGATGCGGCGTTCAAGATCGTCGGCGCAGCTTGCGCTTCGGAGTGCACATGGTCCTCGATCGACGAGAACGGCTTTTCGTTGCAAGCATTCCTACCAAAGCCCGACGCTGTATCTGACAAGTTCAACAATATCGGATCATTCGTATCTGTCGATCGCCGACCCGTCACTTCTCAACGGGGAACACCAAAGCAGATCGTCAAGATGTATCGAGAAGCTTTGAGAAAAGCGGATCCACGGTTTGAGAATGTCAAAGACCCTTTCATATTCCTCGAAATTTCCTGTCCGGAACGCTCCTACGATCCGAATATTGAGCCTGCCAAGGATGATGTGCTTTTCGAGGAGCCAAAACGCGTCTTAGCTGCCGCTAGGAAGCTTTTCAATACCGTATATTCGAGAGATGATGAGAATCCGGCGGCACAGACAGCCTCCGGGCAGCCAAGCGTATCAGTTTCAGGCGAGACCGGCTTATCACCGGTTGACGATCGTGACGATTTCGTCACATCTCTTGAACAATCACAGATACATTACGCAAATGAAAAGGTTCGCAGACAGGAAGTAGAGTTCGAGGACGCTGGATGTGAGCTGCAAAACGACCAGATGAGTGGCTCCGGAGCCGCATCTCTATCTCGAAGAGCTGCATTCAGAACCAACATGTATGGATGCGATGAGGAAGATCTCGATCAAGCGACTGTTCGTCCTCCTGCTGGACGCACAGAGGCTGACTTCGAAGAGCCCAGGAATGCTCGAAAAGATGTCAGTGTCTGTAACCCCTGGGTTATGGCAAAGATGAATGCGCGGAACAGGTCCCTCGAAGGCACGCAAATAGCTCTCTCGTTTCCGGAAAAGCTACCGCTGAATCAAGAGAATCCGGCCGAGACAAATACTTTAGTCCCTAATCTACTGGCACTGCCGACGCCGCGTGCATCATCACCGACAAGCCCTGAGAGACGCTTCCATCCTTCCGAGTGTGTACCTGACATTCGTCTTGCGAATGACGGCCGCGCCGTTTACACTTCCTCCCCGTCACCACAATCCATGCATGGGACGCTCGCAAATGGTCCAGCGATCACGCCAAGCTCACCTCAACGACGAACTGAGCCCAGGCATGGCTACGAGCCAAGCCTCTCCGAAGGATTTCAGCTGGGGACTCCTCTGAGTGCCATTCCCATGGCAAAGACGAGAGGAGGTGCCCGTAAAGACGGCCGTACAAACATTAATCGGCCATTCGTATCGCCAGTTGTTGAAAGGCCCCCGAAGGAGAAGGTCTGGTTCGACCATCTCGAGGGGATCGAAGAGCGTGGCCGACAGCGACCGAGACGCCGCAACGATGAGGCTTCATATCTGGGACTGGTCCAACAGGGTGAGATGGAGGCAATTACCAGACCCCTGACTCCACCCAGACGAAATCGTAACATCCGAGATTTTGCTGCATCCATCGGTCTTACTGGTGAGGCTCGAAGTTCTCCAAACAAGAGTGGAAGCGAATGTCAGCCTTGGCGTCCTGGTCCAGCCGAGATGATCGAAAGCATTTCCAAGGATCAAAACGAACACGCGACCAACAATTACGGTGCCCTATCCGGCCGTGGCTTTGTGCCTGCGAGTGAGCTGGCAGCTCTTGAAGCCCGTGTTGGCTCGATCAACAAGCAAATCGTCTCACCTCCTAAGCGACGCAAGACGGGCGATAGGCCTCTGCGTCAGATTAGCGTCAATGCGCCTGCGGCGCAAGAGGACATTGATGGTGATCGAGAGTACCGACCTCGGACCGGGACGACACGCCGGCGGTCCTCAAAGAAGCTCACACGCACGAAATCGTCCAGCTTGCCATTGGAGCGTATACCTGATGGCAAGGGCACGTTTGACTTGCTGACGAAATTGACTATCACTCCTGCCATCATAAATTCTCAAGGGGACACAGTAGATCTAGCCAACTCCATACTGGGCTGGAATCAGCCGGCTTTAGACGTCTACGATGGTTTCACTGAGGAGCCGAATCAAGAAAGTCTGCAACTCATGGCGGATAAATTGCGTGAGCTGCTGAGAAATAAGGTGTCGGACGGGGAAGTGAGGCAGGATATAGGAGTTTTGTTAAAGGATGGCATGATGCGACACGCGGAACTAATGGCTGCTGAACAAGAGGAGGTCATGCAACTGCAAGAGATGCTGGAGATGTCTCAAGAATAAGAAACCTCGTGATTCTGTGTTGCTGCTAGTAAAGGGTTGCTTGCTTAGCGTAGGCGCTGAGAAGTCATTTTGCTTTGATAGTTCTATATCCATGTCGCTCAAGCACTCGATGACAATACACGGTTTAGGCTGCGTATACTTCGAAAATGCAGAGTCAGGTCAGGATCTCTAATGCAGCCAATCTGACGGGCCGTCAGGATAGG